>JAAAKG020172970.1:0-27162 GCA_010014905.2 Druon quercuslanigerum
TATATATAAAAGTTAAGTTTTTCACTGAAAGAATTCATTAATTATAGAAAATGTCTTGGACTACAAATTGTTAACATTTTGCCAATCAACCGTATACATAATTTTAAAAAAACAATCTTTAAAAATACAATTATTACATTTTCTTGATAATTTAAAAAATGTTATTCATTTTCAAATCAAAATATTCAAGGAAAAAAATCACAGAATCACAGAATTCACAGAATTCTTTTTTCTTCTGATTTCGAAGTATTTTATATTTGAAAGATAAATAAAGTATCGAGCACCTATATTTCAACTCGGGATTATTATGTTTCGACATATTTTAAATTATTGTTTAGAAATTGTTATTTTAAATTAAAAACTGAGTCAAAATTATTATAAAAGAATTAAATAAATCCAAAACTCTTCGTTTTACAGAGGTTTTTACATAACAGAAAATATTTGTCACTAAAGTTATTAAAGCGTTTTTCAACTCAAAACTTCTTTATTTTTTATCAGCTTCAGATAGTTTAAGGCTGATTAAATTTTTAATGAAAAAAGTATTTGAACCCTTTGTAAAATAAGAGAAGTTCAATTTTTTTTTAAGTACTTTAAATTGTTGTTTTAGAAAAGCTATTGCGTATTTAAAAGTGAGTAAAAAAAAGCATGATAAGAGAATTGGATAAACTGAAAACTGTGCGTTTTATGAAAGTTTTCGTAAATCAGAACATTTTTTTTTGGTCGTTGATGTTATTAAAGCATTTTTGTAGTTGCAACTTTTTTTATTATTTATTAACTTTGGATCGTTTTCAAGCGTTTTAAATATACAAAAACCATAGATTGTTGACTATTATTATATTATATAATATTATATTGGTTATTATATAAAAGAGCTGGGTAAAGTGGAAACTGCGCATTTTATGGAGATTTTTGTAGAGCAAGAAATTCGTGTTTGGTCATGAAGGTTATTAAAGCATTTTTGCACTTGAATTTTTTATTACTTTGGATATTTTACTTTTTTACTTTTACTTTAGTTTACTTTTTTTACTTTACTTTACTTTACTTTTTTACTTTATTACTTTTTGATATTGAATTACATTTTTAAATATTTAAAGAAAAAAAAATTTGAGCCTTTCTTTCAAATAAGTAAAATTTAATTCTAAAATCTTTTTAAATAAAACATGTTATATTAAAGTCTCTTAATAATTTTTTAAATATTATTTCACTTATTATCAGAAAGATGTTTACTTTAAAGAAACATTGTGTTCAACAACTTTTATTTTGAAGATGGTTGAGGCTCACCAAAAGACTTGGAACGACGCTGCACTGCCTCTTTCCAAAACGAATCTGAAGAATTAGTGAATTGAAGTGATTAGGTGAGATTGTCCACTTTTATTCGAATAATTTTTCAGTTTTTGGGTAAACAGAGACAATAAGTTACATAGTATAAAAATATGTTGTCTGAATACATCAACGTAAATTACACTATAAAAAATCCGCCCGCCTCGCGGGCACACTCTTATCGCGCGCCGCGCCCGCCACCCGCAAGTTGGAGTGCACACACTTGTGCACAAGCATTTTAAAACTAAAGGTCAAACCATCGACAGCAATGATTTGGTCAGATTTGGTCAGACGTAGTTTCATTGTCTCGTTTTAAAAAAATGCACATTCTTAAAAAAAACTTTTGTTATTACACATTTTATTGCGATTTCTACCGTTTTTTCAAAAGCTGAATTTGCTCATTTCCAGCAGTGTACACAGCAGCCTGACTGTTTTTTCACTTCTAAATTATAACCCTAACCTCAGGGACCCATACTGTGTCAACTGAATGTTCTGCCGCATCTTGTTCTGTCGCATCGTGTACTGCCGCATCGTGTTCTGCATCGCAGTTGTTGTGCCCTATTGCATTACCTCATGATAATTTATAAAAAGAGTCTCTCTAAGCATCTGGGGTCGAGAGTCTAGTTACAATGACAGTCCAACGAAACTTCGATTAATGACGGGGATGGGGGGACTAGAATTTCAGGGCATTCAAAAATCAACGTTTTTCTTGTCTTGACTTTTTTTCGTGTCGTGCATTATTTGACTGAAAATGTTCATTCTCGTGTGTTTTTTGGAATTTTGTAAATGCTATAACTCTGGTATGTGTTGGATTTGTGATAAAAGTCATCATGATAAATTGTTCGTCTTTTTGAATACTATGAATACCCGTACAGAGAATTTTTGAATTTTGAAAAAAAATTGTCTCAAGAATATCTAAAGTGCGCTAACTTTTTGAATTTGTATCCAAAATGTCTGGCTAACGAACTTGACCTTTAGTTTACGACACTAATCGAGTGTACCAAAGGCCAATTTAATAGATTAATTTTCTCAAAAGTTATCGTGGAACAGACAGGCAGACAAACGTGCATGCATACATACACACAGCCATTCGTAAAAACCTGTTTTCCTGATCGGAAACGGCGCGAAAATTCAAATGCGTAACTAAGATTTATATTTCAAAAATCATCCCACTTCCTCCATCTATTGACAACCAAAGCAATTTTAAAGTGCAAGTGATACTTAGTTACTTACAATATAAGTCACAACACTTTTCTCGGTCTTTCAGTTGTTTCTCCACAACAATAAATATATTTACTGAAACTTTAAGAAATTATCAAAAACATGAAAAGAGACGTCGGAAAATTATTTTTGTTGAAAATTAAAAAAACAATGTGAATTCCTGTTTTACCGACTTAATATTCTTTTTAATTTTTCAAAAAAAGAATAATGCACAGACAAATATTTTTATGTTTTTTACCATTTCCTTAAGTTTCAGAAAAATATATTGATTATTGTGGACAAACCCCCCCGGGAAATATATAGCCCTCATATGGTAAGTATCACGTGACGCGTATGGTAGGACTATACAAATTTTGCGTTATTAACAGACGATAAATACATACCTATAAGGTATAAAAATCGATATAGACGGTATCTGTAAGATCCGCGGCTCATATACCATGTGTTTCATAACCTAGAATTTGAACATACTTTTGAAAGAGGAAAAAGGTTATGAATACAAAATTGCCCTTATTAATTTAAAATGTTTAGGATATTAAGACCGGTATGTAAAAACATAAATGCATATAATCTCAGAGAAACAAAAAGATTTGCGGGTCACAGCAAATGGGCCAATATAAAACATACAAAAGCTGAAAAGGACGGTGAAAAATCTACAATGATTGACAAGCACATAAGGCAAATGAGAGCTGCAGTAGCAGGTATATTTACTTCAACTTTTTAAAATTATATTAGTTTTTAAATACATAATTTTTAAATAATTCAACAAAAATTCACTTTTTTTTTAAATTTAACTTTGCAAGAATTTTAGTTTCTTATTTCTGTAATATGGGTTTTTATTTTTTAAATGTTGTTATAATTTATACAAGTATATTTGCATATCTGAAAGAAAGCTCCATAAAATTTGTTATAAAAACATTCTTCATTTAAAAGTTAGGTATATAATGGATTTTCAAACGAAATTTGTTAATTGACATCTTTTGACATTGTCTCAATTTTTTAACTGAAATATTTTGTTGAACAATTAACCAAATTCAATATTTTTAAGGGACTGCTTTCTGAATGATATAAGAATATATTTCAAAGTCTTTACTTTAAGCTGAAGAATATGTATACGTGATATTTTTAATATTATTAACCAGTGGTGTAGTCCTAAAAGTAAAAGTTTAGAACTTAAACTTTTATGGTAAAAGTTCTTTTTGTTCTAATTAAAAAGGCTACTATTATATTTTTTGTGCGGAATTCATCTCGTTTGGTTGAAAATTAATTATTTTATTGAAAATGCAACTGTATTATTAAAAAGTTATATTTTTATCAAAAATCCAACGACTTTTGAAAATGTATCTTTATCAGTTAAAAAGATGACTATTTGGTTCAAATAAAAATTTTCAAGTTGAAAATTCAACTTTCTGGTTAAAAATAAATGCATTTTGTTGAAAATTCGCCTTTCTTGGTAGAAATTTGATCTTCATGATTGAAAATGTATCCTTTTTGGTTAAAAATGCAATTATTTGCTTGAGATATCAACTGCTACATGCTTCGTTGAGAATTTATCATTTTGAAGTTAAATACTCGATTATTTTACTTAAAATTGAACTACTTTGTAAACAAAAATAATGCTTTTCATTAAAAATATTCATAATTAGTGAAAAGTCTAACCATTTACTTTTATTGAAATTTTCATGATAAAAATTCTAATTATTTGTAGACAAATCATCTTTTTGGATTAAAAATTCAACAATTTCGTAGAAA
Organism: Druon quercuslanigerum; assembly: GCA_010014905.2. NCBI lineage: Eukaryota > Metazoa > Arthropoda > Insecta > Hymenoptera > Cynipidae > Druon > Druon quercuslanigerum. The sequence goes on from JAAAKG020172970.1 coordinate 4,294, forward strand.
ATTAAAATATAAGGTTAAAAAGTAAACTTTTTGGTTGAAAAATCATATTTTTGCGAAAAAAAAATCAACTTTTTTGTGCATAATTCGTCTTTTTAAAATTTAATTTTAATTTTAATTTTTAATTTATTTATTTTAATTCAATTTTTAATTTAATTAAAGGTTACAACTTTATCCTGAATATTTTATAAGTTAGAAATCCAACTATTTTGAGATTTTTGGAGAGAAAACTATTCTTCTCTGTTGAACACTCAACTTTTTGGTTGAGAATTCAACTATCTTGTTAAAAATTCATCTTTCTCGATTGAACTTTTTTGATGAAAATTCAACTGCCTTCTAAAAAATGTGTCTTTTTGTCTTGAAAATTAAAATAACTTAATTTTTTCTTTATTTTTCTTTATTTTTTTGAAAATTCAACTATTTGCTTAAAAATGAATCTTTATATGCTGAAAATTCAACTATTTGTTTAGAAATTCAACGATTTTGGTTAAAAATGTAATTGATTTTGGAAAATTTATATACTTTGTTAAAGTCATCATTTATTATCGGAATTTCAACTATGTTGTGAAAAATTCATCTTTTAGGCTTAAAACTTTATCTTTTATGGTAAAAAAGTAATCCGTTTAGCTTGAAAATTTATCTTTGTTGCTTGTAAAGTCAATTTTTTGTTAAAAATTCAACTGTCTCAGAAAAAAATTCGTATTTTTACTTGGAAGTTCATTTAATCGTTTGTTAATGCAACTGTCTGGTTGCAAATTAATTTTACTTTTTAAATTCGTCTATTTGTGTTAAAAATTCATCTTCTTGGGTAGAAAACCTTTTTTATTTTATTTTTATTTTTATTTAGTAGAATTTATAGTCGTCACATCCGTCTTTATCCAACGGTCAAAAAATTCCCGCCAGGCCTCGACCCTCAACTATACCACTGTTAATAACTAAAAGTGTCTTCTTGCACAATAGGGTACCCAAAAAGTGTGTGTTTTTGAAATTTGCAAACGCTGATCCCTTATTTTCTTCCTTTTGTTGAAAAAATATTGCCAAAAGAATCCATTTCACGAAATGTAATGTTTTTTTTAGAGAAAATTAGGTCATACATATTTTTTCGAATTGCGAGAAAAAAGTAATTTTTACAACGTTTTGGATTTTGTGCTTTTTTTAAAAAATATTTTCTTTGAAATTCTATTACTTTTAGCCTAATTGAGATATTTATCGATTTATTTCTTACTTTGATTCTAAAAAAGTTATGTAAAAAATATATTTCGCTATTTCGCAATATCTTGCATCGCTTGCAAGAAAAATTACAAAATTATGTTTTTAGACAAAAAATTCTCCTGGCCTTAAAAGTGTTTTTGTCCTCAAAGCCTTTTTCATATTAGCAGAATCTTTTCAAAAATATGGAAAAGCATACAAAGGCGGGGTATTCCAGAAAATATATTTTTTATATTTTCAACATTTGAAGAAATAATCAAAAGGTTTTTCCTGAAAAACTCCACCCTTTTTATTTTTTCTAATATTTAAAAAAAAATTGTAACTAACATAAGTAAGGCCGCATAAAGCTTATGTGGGCTTTCATTTTTAAGGCCAGAAAAATTATTTTTTCCTGAAAATATAATTTTTTAATTTTTCTCTTAAACGACGCAAGATACCACAAAATAGCAAAAGGTATTTTTCATATTACTTTTGGACGTACAAACTTTTATTTTAAGATTTGTTTGTTTCTACCGCTGTTTGTGAAAACATTCCATTTGATGAAAAAAAGTCTCCTAGTCATAAAAGTTATATAGTCTACATCAAACCGACAAGATCTATTTCTTATTAAATGATAAATTCAATCAAATCAGAATCAAAAAGAAAAAAATGAATATCTCAATTAGGTCAAAAGTTATAGAAGCTTCGTTCGCAAGCTTGAGCGCGCGACTGTTAGTTCTCGCGCGGGTCTTATTTTTATCATTAAAAAAGTGGGCATTCTATTTAAATAAAAATTATTATTAAACATTTTACTGCAACTTGTGTCGTTTTGCCATAAATCTAATTTCTTTATATTCAATGTAGATGTAATTAAGGCGAAAAATTTTGGTAAATAAAATTTTTTTGTAGTTTATAACAAACTTGTTCATATTTTTTGGTTAAACAACTTTTGTCTTATAATTCTATTCGATTCTTGTGTCGTTTTTTCACAATTTGAAAAAAACGACAACATTCAAATACTAGTAACTTCGTAAAATCAAGAGATTCTGTGATTTCAAGTATGGACGCTGCCTCGTTTAAAATTGATTCGGTCTGCCATAATTTTTGTTATTTAATAAGAAATTGTTTAGATGTTCCCCTAGGCCGTTTTAGGTCTCAAAAATAAAAATGCTCTAAATTTTGTGAAAAAAATTAAAATACCGGACTTAGAATCCGTAATGTTGTAATTTTATTACAAATAATGGTCTGAAATAACCCTTGAATGTTTTTTTCTGTAATAATATGCACCGTATTAAGGAATGAACTTAAAATACTTACAAACGGTTTATAGATTCTTATAATACTTTAAAGTGTGTTTTTTCGATAATTTTGTATCAATTATTTTCAGCAATTCAAAATTAAATGAAATCGATAAGCAAATAGATATATTCAAAACTTATGAAAACGCAAAATCGAACCGAATTCGACCTTAATTAACTAGCTCACATCTTTTTCAGATAAATGACAGGTAAAAGCTCATTTTAAAGTACTGTAGGAATCTGTAAAGTATAAAAGATGTTTATTTTTAAATTCAAGATTTTTTCGGTGCCCCGGTATAAATTTAACATTTTTAATTTATTTCTTATGGATAACATTCTCCTTATATTTTATAAGCAGGTTATTTTATTTCAGGTTATTTCAGACCACGAATAATATCTCCGATTTTTTGTTCATAAAATTTGGAGATGAAAGAATATTTAGGCCTACATTTGTATTTTTTTAAATTGAAACGGAGAAAATTAATTTTCGGACCTAAAACGAATTAGCGGAACCTCTAAAGAATTTTTTTTTAATAAAATAAAGTCTATGGCAGTATTTTCTCACCAAAAGGAAGAAGTTAATAGGATACCGTCTGCAATATTCAAAAATACATATTTTTAGGCATTGTAGAATGTTAAAATGACGCAAATATTTAAACAAAATTTTAATGTTTTTAAAAATCATACAAAGATAATGATCACCAGTCTTAATCAAATTAATTTGATTTTTGTGCTTTTAAAGAGGGTGGCACTGCAAATCCCAACATGAATATGAAGTTAGCATATCTATTAGATCAAGCCAAGAAGAAAAACATCCCTAATGGTACAATAAAAGCATTTCTTGAAAGAATGCAAAGTGCAAAAATTAATTGCCAGAACGTTTGGATTAACATACAAGGACCATGTGGAAGTTTACTTGTTTTTCATTTAATAACAGACAACGTATCTCAAACAAAACATAACATAAACACCATGCTAAGAAAACATATGTACGTAAAATAACATTTCAAATTTCAGACTTACGTAAATTAATTAATTTCAGGGTGTCTGATTAAATTCTGGAAAAAAATCCTGACAATTTCAGGGGTTTTCCAGGTATCCTTTAATTATCAATCTGTGAATGGTTTAAATACAATTATTCAATTTTGTTATTAAATGCTCGTAATTTCTTAATAGTGCAAACCTTTAGAAATCTTATAATTACAGGATATTTTTTAATATATTCACCATGAAATAATTGAAGAAATTAATACTAAAAACATAATTAATCAATTTTTAAATTTATTTTTAAAGCCCATGAATTTAAAAAATAATTGAAACATACTTTTTTATTTCTTCCATAGGTACTTAAAATTAATCTTCCTGAAATAAGTAAAAATGATAAAAAGAAGTAAAAGAAGAATAATGATAAATCTAGGAGAGAAATATTACGAGAGATTTCCCATATTTCATAAGTAGCGCATTTTGTAATTTTTTAAACTTTGCAACTATAAAGTATTTCATTTTCAAATTGTTTAGAATGACTCAACTTTATTGATTCTCAATATTTAAAATTGTTCAATTTTTAGCGGTGAAAATGGGTAATTTTCTTTGTTGCGGAAATCATATGTTTTATTAACAAACTTTATCGCCTTTAAACTTTCTATAATTTTAGTTTAAAATTATAGTTTTGAATGCGCAAATCTATTTGTTCTGAATTTAATAACTAAAATGTAAATATAAATCATAGTATGGCAATATTTTTTTGTATTCTTTATTTTAATTTTTAATTTTTAATGTCATCGTAAAATTGTCCAATTTTGAGATGAAGATTTAAACAAATAAATAATTTAAAATATTCTACAATGAATAATAATTCTAAAGGAAGATTTGAAATTAATAAAGTTAAAAATTAAGTTTCAAATAAAAAATGAGAAAAAAAGATAAAAATTAAACTATCTGAAATGGGTAGATCAGTAAATGGATAACTTCGGTCATTTTAAAGGGTAACAATTTTAGAGTTCTGAATTTTATGTTGAACGAAAATTTGTTTATTTTTCATTTCGTAGGTTTTAAATTTGCAATTAAAATTGCATTTTTTTAATTTCTCAAAGTATAATTAGCAATTTTATCATTATTAATTTTTAAGCAAATTTTTAGAATAAATCAAATCAGCTTTAATGTTAAATTATAACTTTCTTATGTAATAACAATTACAAATACTAGAATTTCATAAGCTTTTACTTTGAAATATTCAATTTAGTTTTCAATTTTAAACTGTCAAATGTTAATCGGTTCGAATTTAAAATTATTCAAGTTCAAAAGTTTTAAATCTTTAATTACATAATATTGAGCGCTCCTAATTATAAATGATACAATTTCAATTCGTCAAAATTTTAAATGACTTAAATTCTAATTAAATTGTCCAAAATCCTTCAATATACTTTTTAATTTCAGACGCTTACAATTCGAAATTAATAATTATTATATCATGTGGGAGTTCTCTTCAGTGATTTATTTCTAAACAAAAACAAAATTTACATTTTAAGTAATATGCTTTCGACACAATGTCATTGACGAAAAAATAATTTTATAAATTAAATTCCAATTGTGTATCTTCTCTGCTGTATAATGTTTTGTTGGTTCGAAATACAATAAGTTTTATAATATTATAAAAATAAAAATGTAAAGTAAAATCTAATTACTTGTGAATAATTGCAAAAAAAAATTCAGAATGAAACATAAATGAATTGATTGAAGAAGGATGTAATACAAAGATCACGAATTTGAACTTGGAGACTTTCCTGTATTTTCATTTTAAATTCTTTTTACTGAGGAGTACTGATTTATTGCTTTAATAAATTTTTAAATGTTTTGTTGTTGTGAGATTTTTTATTTTTTCTTAAATAAAACCGTATAAAAAGAAGAAAGTTTTTGAATGTCTGTTCTTTAATTGATAGTATTTAACTTGATAGTGTTGAAACTTATTTAATACCCGAGGGTCAATATAATTCCCCATCATGTTTCAAAAAAATTTTAAGCTTATATTAAAAAATTAGTTTAATAATTTATTTTAAAATTTGCATATTTTTCATGTTAGTAAATAAACTTCCAGAGACGTGAACGCGCGATTTACATACCTGTATTATCCTTTATTACATACAAATATGTCCTTATCCTATTTATTATATGATTCCAATTTATTGCAAAAAGGTTTGCTGATGTTTATCGATTTCCCTAATTGATCAAAATAAAGTATAAATTTAGTATTTATTTTATATTTTAATTTTAGTATTTATTTTATATTTCATATTTATTTATTTAGTAAAAATTTAGTATAAATTTACTTTTACAAATGGAAAAGTAACACCAGACACCCTGAATTCATGATTAAATTACATAATTCTGAACCTGATACATTTTTTATGTAAATACTAAATTCGGAAATCTTACATTCCATTTTGAAGGTGTAAATTGGCTGATAGTTCTGTAAAATCAGCCTTCAACATAGAAGGAGTTATCACAGCCCCAAAATTCTGTGATATCGATGCAGCAACCGATATAGGAATAGAAATTGGCGCGGAAGAAGTTTCAGAGTTTGAACAAGATGGCAAAACATTGTTGAGGGTAAGAATATAATATAGTTTCTAAACATTTAATCAGAAATTCTCAGAAAATTCCAGTTATAATTTTTCACAGTTTGGAGCTTTAAATATGTCGCATTTTTTTAAACAATCGACTCGAAATATGCATACAGTTTCGCGAGTTTATAATAAATAATATTTTTTTGTTTACTTTCTAGGGATTTAATTCATATGTTTAATTTAGAAATCTTTGAAAAAATATAACATATTCTTAAATATATTAGCACTATCGATTAATTAAATAATACTAAAAACATAATTAATAATTTCTTGAATTTGTTACGAAAATCCAAGAATTTTAATAATAATTAAAACCAGTTTTTACTTTAACTTCTTATACTTAAAATTTATTGCATATTTGAAGTTAAATTTCCAACTAAAAAATATCATTTTTCAACGAGGTAGTTGAATTTTTAATCAAAGAACATCAGTTTTTGTCAAAAAATGGAATAATTAAATTAACAGTTCACAAAATTAATTTGCATAAAAAAACTTTGAATTGAGGTGCTGAATTTTTAACTGAAATGATGAATCTTTATATAGAATAGTTGAATTTTTAAAGAAAAAGATGAATTTTCAAATAATTAGATTAAGTATCTGCCATAAAAGATGATTTTTCAAACAAAATACGCAAATCTTGAACTAAAAAATATATCACAATAAATAAAAATAAATATATTCGACGAAACTTGGAATAGTTAAATGATCGGTTAAAAAAATTAATTTTTAACGAACCTGATGAATTTTTAACTAAGATGACAAATCTTCAACTGAAATAGTTGAATTTTAAACAAAAAAGATAAATTTTTAACTAAGTACGTAAATATTAAGTTAAAAAACATAAAATGTCAACCGAAAATTTAATTAAATTTTCAGAAAAATGGTTACATTTTCAAACAAAATAATTAATTGTAAACAAAATGCTGAATCTTAAACGGAAATAATTGAATTTACAACGAAAACCAATGCGATCAATTTCTACCAAAAAAGACGAATTTTCGACTAAAAAAGATCACATTGAACTAAAAATTAAGTATTTAAATTTTGAGTTAAGAAAATGAATTTTAAACAAAAAAACTATTTTCCAACAAAGTAGTAAAATTTACTAATATAAAGCTACTTTTAAAAATGAAGAATGATTGTTATTCAATTTTACATTGCTATTAAAAAAAATAATAGGCACGCCCTTTGCAAACAATTTCCTGACTTTAAAAAAGAATCTCACATTTCCAGGTTTTTCCAGGTAGGGGCACTATGTACTGCCATTTTCAATATGCTTCAAAAAATTTTTTCAAAGAGTTGAAAAGACCTGAATGATTTCACACGAATTATAAAGAACTTAAGAGATTTAAAAACATTTAAAAAGATTTCTAAGATTTATATTTTGGAACAGGGAATTTTGGAAAATAATTATAATTTTGATTTGGAACAAACAATTTTGTGAAGAATGATAATTCTTATTCTTTACAAACATTCACTGCCATAAATCCTAAATTATGATTCTTTAAGGAAATACCCACTTTCATGGTGAAAATTAAAATTCTTTACGGAATCACAATTATATTTATTTACAACATTTTCTATTATAATTCAGAAAAATAGTTTCTAACTTGAAACAAGGATTTTTTTGCATTCCCTTCTCTTAAATTATAATTAAAATTATTTTCCAAAATTCCCTGTAATTACAATTATTTACTTAAATTCTCTGTACCAAAGTAAAAATTATCATTCTTCGCAGGAATTCCCTGTGCCAAACTCAAAATTATTATATTTTTTTTACTGAAATTTTATATTGCAATTTAAAATTATAATTCTTTTAAAAAAATATCATGTTGCAAGTCAGAATAATTTAAATTCTATACGTGCATTTTTCTTTTATTTAATCGCTGTCTCAACACAGAATCATTTTTTTTTAGAAAATTCCCTGACGTCAAAATTGCAATTCTTTACTGAAATTCCCAACTCAGAATTATAGTTCTTTTAGAAAATGCACCGTTCCAAGTCCGAATTAGGCTAATAGAAAAAATGAAACCACTTTTAAATTGCATAATATTTAATTAATATTTAATTATTATTTAATGTAATATTTAATACTTTCGATAGAAAATCCCGGTCGTTGAATCACATTCCCTGTGATTTCCCGATGACCCGATTTTCTATTTAGTTAAATACCCTGATAATGAGTACATCACGTTTTGGTTTAAAAATTAACTTTAAATGTTTACTGTTTCAGTTCACCTGTGACCCAGCCCACTTGATGGTAGTGAAACGGAATTTAGAAAAACTAGGACATACAATAATTTCAGCTGATGACGAATATACACCACTTTCTCGAGTAGAAATGACTGATGAAGGTCTTGAATATATTAGCAAACTTCTAGACAGAATAAAAGCCACAGGAGAGCTCGTTAAATTTTTCGACAACATCGCGTAGAAGGTTTTTAATCTATTATTGTAATGGTATCATTATTTTGTAAATATGCAATAAATAATTTACTTGTAAATAAACAAGTCTTATTCAAAAAATCATTATTATCCCTTTACGAATTTCGGCCTAGTCGTCTTAATCAAAGAAAAAAATTCCCAGTCATTTCCCGGTTCGCAAGCATTTTTCATGGAATTCTTGAATTTTTAACATACAAAACTGAAGTTTGAAAGTTTTTTAATTCAAAATTTTTTAATTACAATGCTCAATAATGCCAAATAAATTTTTTTTAAGTTTTATAAATTATAGAGTTCAAAAGTTTTCAGATTAAGAAATCAATCGCTAAATTAAGACATGTTTAAAATTATATTATTTTAAGCAACTTTAAACTAGGAACATTGAGAACTAAAGGATTAAATTGTCTTATAAACTGCACACTGTTAGATTAAAAGTTAAATTATTTTCATCTCAAATAGTTTAAAAATCCTAGCTTCAAAATTTTGTTTCAAAAACTTAAAATATCTACATCTTATTTTACAGTTTTTCAAATTTTAAATTACATTTAAATTTGTTTCCAAAACTTCTAAACGTATTTCAAAATGATTCGATTTTTTCCTAACATTTTTTCAAAAATCGTAACAAATTAAAAAAATTCCTTAAAATCATCCACATTCATTTTTTATAATTTTGCAAATCTTTCTTAATATTTTTAAATATTCTCTTAAAATTAATTTTTCCAAATGCAAAAATAATTTTCAATTTTCCAAGGAAATGTTTTTTATTTTTCTGAAGTCTTTATAAATTCTTAAAAAGTTTCTAAATTATTTATCCGAAATCTATATTTTTTTTGATAGTAGATAGTGGACTAGTTGCACCGAAATTTGTGTACGAATAGCAGGATTTTGTTGGGACACGTGCACTTTGTTTTAATTATTTAAAATCCGTTTTAAATTTTTCATTAATTTGGAATTTTTTTAATTTATCAATACCTATTCAACTTACTCGATTTTTTTCTAAGAGTAATAGGTTATTAACTATTATTTATACATCAAAATTCAACCATTTGAATTACAAATTACATTTTCTTAATAGAAAAAATAAACTTATAACGCTAAAAGTTTATTTGTTTTTTGTTTAGTTGTATATTTAATTTATAATTACTGATTTTAAATGAACAGTCAGATGTTTCGAAATATGAAGTAATTGTTGTTTTTCTTAATTAAAAAATTTCTAATTGAAATAATATTCGCAATTTGATCAAATTCTTTAAAGAAAGAATATATCATTTTAAGTTATTTTAAAAATGTCAATAGTTTATAAAATTTTAATCGGGTGTTTACATTTGTTTGACTAATAACTTTTTCCAAATGAATACGTTCAATTTTTAACGTTAAAATCTGGTAATTCTCAAATGTAAACTGTTTCGGAATCGTCTTGTAAAATCCATTATTATTCACATTTTAAATTTTACTATTCAACTAAAATTCTTTTTATCAAAAATCTTCTATTTTAAATGCTCCTAATTTTTAATTTTTCAAGTCTTTTAAAATGCACTTTAAAATTCTTTAAATTAAAATGTACGCTTACAAATTAAAAAATCTAAAATGAAAATTTTTTCGAAGTACGCATTCGAAACTTTATATTATAATTTTTAAAAATAACAATTAAACTAATTATTTTTAAGAAAAGATTAAAATCACAGTTGGACAGATTTTTTTCTAAACATTTGTCAAATTCCCGGCCAAAAAATACATTTTTGGTAATTTCCTGGTATCATAAAATTCCCGGTCCAGCGACCACCACGGAATTGGGGTTTATAATTCTTAAAACGATTAAAACGCCAAATCTACAATATATTTCGTATAATCTTCACAACGAAGATATCTATATACAATATATGTACAATTGTACATACAAATTTTCGTATTTAATACAATAAATCGTACTAAGAATAAAAAATTAACACATTTATCAAAATTAAAAATCGAATATTCCATAATAAATTACTCAGTCCTTACACTTCGCGCCTATCAAAAATAGTTTACGTTAAGGATTGACTCCATAGCCTATAATCTCATTTATATTTGACCCTTTGAAGTGAACAACAGGACTTTTGGCAAACATCGCTTTCAAAACATTCTTCGACTTTTTAGCCATTTTTTCGTAAGGACTTTGTGGTATTTCCGAAGTTCCTTCTGTGAATCGACGCTTTTTCGAAGGCGTCGAATAATCTTCAGAATTTTCTACTTTCTTAGCCTCTGAATTTTCATGTTCTATTGTTAAATCTGAATCTCTAGGACGTTTCTTCTTCTTTTTATTTTCACGCACTACTTCAGGACATTCTTCTATTTCTGGTTCTTCTTTTTTATCTATATTCTCATCCAAGAAAAATTGACAAGTTTCCATCGACTTTCGTTTCTTCTTCTTCTTCCTTTTCTCCGTTTCCGGAAGACTTTCCTCCATCGTATACAAATTCTCTTTATCGAATCCATTAAGCTTATCTTCTACTTCACTCGCTTTCTCCTCCTTCTTCTTTTTCTTCTTTACTTCAACCGTTTTCACAGCTTCAGTTAAAGAAGTATCTTTGTCAGACTCACAAACTTCTATCAAATCAAGGTCCTCTTGACTATTCTCTTGCTTCTTCTTTTTCTTACTTTTCTTCGGAGTCGCCTCAAGAATTTCCTCGGATTCAATAGAAACTTCATTAACTGTGATAACTTCCAGCTCTCTTATTATTTCATCACTTTCATTTTCCTCTTCGGGAGCCTCTTCAATAGTTTCTAAATTTGACATCCTCCTGTTCTTCTTTCTCTTTTCCTTTCTGCATTTCCTTTCATTCAGTTCATTATCCTGGATTTCTTCACTTATCGCATCAACCTCAAGAGCTTCATTGACAAAAACCAGTCCCTTTTCCACGGGAGCTTGTTTCTTTTTTCGTTTCACCTTTTCATTCTCGACCTCGAATTTGTCGAGTTTCGTCTTTCCCTTTTTCTTTTTAACACCATCCATATTGTATTCGACTAAATTGTTAAAAGTGACGCGTCTCTTTCCGGAAGCTTCGTCCGATAAATCCAGAGCGTCATTGGCAAGGCCCATTTCCACCCTCGAAACTTCAAATCCCGTTCCACTGTCTCCTCTTTCATTGACCGGACAATTCAGATTAAGAGCCGAATTTACAAAACCTTCCGTGCTGGATACAGCCTTCTTTCGTCTTTTCCCTTTCTTTTTTGGGGTATCCTCAGATAAATCCAAAGTTGGATCAAGAACTGAAGCTCGGGAAACTTCAAATTCGACCCCATTTCGAGTTTCATCGAATGGACATTCCAGATTTAAAGCTGGATTTACGAAGCAATCAGGTTCCCTAACTGTCTTGACTTTCTTTGGTGTTCCATTTTTCTCCTTCTTGCGTTTCTTTTTTGGAGTGTCTTCAGATAAATCCATAAGACCCGAGGGTCGGGCAACTTCAAATTCTGCCCCATTTCGTGTTTCATCGACAGGACATTCGAGATTCAAAGCCGGATTTATAAAGCAATCAGGTGCCATCACTTCAAAGTCTGTTTTAACTTTCTTTGGTGTCCCATTTTTCTCCTTCTTACGTTTCTTTTTTGGCGTGTCTTCAGATAAATCCAAAGCTGGATTAAGAAGACCAGATGGTCGAGCAACTTCAAATTCTGCCCCATTTCGCGTTTCATCGACAGGATATTCCAGATTCAAAGCCGGATTTACAAAGCAATCAGGTGCCTTCGATTCGAAATCTGATTGGATTTGCTTTGGTGTCCCATTTTTCTCCTTCTTACGTTTCTTTTTTGGCGTATCTTCCGATAAATCCAAAGCTGCATTAAGAAGACCAGAAGGTCGAGCAACTTCAAATTCTGCCCCATTTCGCGTTTCATCGACAGGACATTCCAGATTCAAAGCCGGATTCACAAAGCAATCAGGTGCCTTCAATTCTAAATCTGTTTTGATTTGCTTTGGTGTCCCATTTTTCTCCTTCTTACGTTTCTTTTTTGGCGTATCTTCCGATAAATCCAAAGCTGCATTAAGAAGACCAGAAGGTCGAGCAACTTCAAACTCTGCCCCATTGCAAGTTTCGTCAACAAGACAATCGAGATTCAAAGCTGGATTTACGAAGCAATCAGGTTCCCTAACTTCAAAATCTGTTTTCATTTTTTTTGGCGTGTCGTTTTTTTCCGGATAATTCAGATCTAAACCCCCATTAGCAAAAGCTAAGCCGTTCTTTCGTTTCCTGGGAGGTTTCGGAATCGGAGAGGGTTTCGCGACCGAAGAAGCTTTTAGAATCGACGCGGCTTTCGAATCTAAACTAGGATTTTTAAAAGCGTAGTTTGTGGAATCTTCTGCGCTTTGAGAAAAATTGCTTTCTTCAGGAGACTTTGTAGAACTAAAACCAAATCCAACATACCGTTCCTCTTCACTGTCACTGTTCTCTTTAAATTCTTTCTCTTCGTTCTTTTTCACTGTGGACATCTTGTTTCTAAAATAATCATGTATATTACCGCCTTTTATGGTAACAACGCCGCCGGTGTTATCTTTGGAACCAATTGGCTCAGCATCGAATTCTTCTTCGACTTTTTCCTCGATTTTCGGCTTTTCCTCCAGAGTTTTTTTCCCGAAGATATTTGCTAAGTCTTTGGCACTGTATTTGTTGACGTCTTTTCCCCGAGTGAACTTCTGGTAACTGCAAAAGGGGGGCAAAACATTTTATTTGATGAAAGAAATACAAAAGCAGTATAAATTAGTGAATCTGAGGGGACTTTTTTATTCTTACTGTACTCTAGCTTTGCTTTGCTTGGACTTTTGCTCTAGGGACATTCCGCTTAAAGCGATTTCCTTGGATTCCATTAATTCGGTTGGTTCCATGTTTTGACTTTTTTGAAGATTCATCAGAAGGTCGTTGAAACCTTCCTGATGATGAGTCCACTCTTTGTCCTGATCATCCTTGCTGTAACCAATGCCTGCGGAGAAGAAATAATGCCTTGTGAACTGAATTATAGTAGAACAAATTTCAGAAACTGAAAACTTTTTTCATCTTCCATTTGAAGTAATAAATCCATTTGAAGTAATAAAAACTGAGCCGCAAATTATTTTATGTAATTTGAAGCTACAAATATTTAAAATTGAATGATAACATTTTTGTTATAAGGTGAACGCTTCTTACATTAAAAGTTAAATTATTTTAATTTTAAATCTTTATAAAATCCTTAAAAAGCTTCAAAATTTTCGTTCAAAATCTTAAAAAATCTACATGCTGTTTTACATTTATTCAAATTTTTTATTATTTTAAACATTTTTATAGAACTTCTAAGCATTTTCTAAAATGATTCGAATTCTTCCTATATTTTGTTCTTACATCCTGCAAAATAAAAAAAATTTTCTTAAAACCTTCCAGTTTCATTTGTGACAATTTTGAAACTCTTTTTAAATATTCATTTAAAATTAATTTTTCAAAATAAGAAGTCATTTTTAATCTTCCAAGGAATCTTAAGAAAATGTTTTTTATTCTTTTTTAAGCCTTTGATTATTCTTGAAAAGCTTCTAAATCGTTTTCTAGAAATCTGCAAAAACCTACATTTTTATTTAAATTAGGCCGTGAGCTATTTGCACCTAACTTTCAATACGAATAGCCGGATTTTGTCGGTACACTTAGACACTTCATTTAAATTATTTGAAATCATTTCACATTTCAAATTAATTACGAACCTTTTCCGACCTTCTAAATATCTCTTAAAATTATTGAATTTTTTTTAGAAATTGTAGGTTTGCAATATTTATTATTAATAAAAATGCAACCATTTTATTTTTAAATCAAATTTCTTCAAATAGAACAATTAAAATTGTAACGTTCAATGCTTAGTTTTTTGTTTAGTTTTGAATATTTAATTAATAATTACGAACTTTACACATACAATCAAATATTTATAAATATTAGGTAATTCTTAATTTTCTGAATGAAAAAACTTCAAATTTTAGACTAAAACATTTTAAATTTAATAAAATCCTGCAATTATGAAAATATTATTTTGAAGTTATATTAAAATTTAAAATAGTTTATAAGGTTTAAATGGGGCGTTTAAATTTATATTCACATTTGATTAACTAAGAAGGTTTTTTCATCCAAAATTTTCGATTTCAAGCCCTACTAAATTATTATTTTTAAGTCTTCGAAACTGCATTTTAAAATTCTTTGAACGAAAAATGTACGCTTAAAAATCAAGATCTAAAATGGAAAATTTTTAACTGAAAGATTTTCGAATTACGCATTCTAAACAGAATTATATTAAAATTAAAAAAGATACAAATTCAACTAATTATTTTTTTAAACTGTTGGAATCATACTTGGACAGACTTTTTGGGTTAAATTTGTACAATTCCCGGTCTTAATTGAATCGATTGACTTTCCAACCAAAAATATGGATTAAAAACTTTGAAATAATTTTAAGCACTCGACGATTACAAATTACACTTAAAAATTTACAGAATTTAAATTGCAAGTAACTTAACGCAGCTTTTAGTTGAAATTTTTACTCATTCATTATGAGATATACGAATCACTACTTTATTTAGAATTCCTCAACATTATTTACTGCATTAAAAAAAAAGAAAAATGCCTTATATTATAAAAGAAACCTTGAATACGGAATTTAAGAACATCTACCACATAATAATTTACAATATGCATATTTTCAACAACTTTAAAAGCTCGTTTAAATATAAATATATACATTATGCGTAAAAATAATACTGCTGTTTTGTTGAAATGATAAATATTTGAGATATGACGTAAGTTGAGTTGAAGCTTTTCATTACTTCTGATCCCTCAACAAACATTGATAACTCCATTCCCAATATTCAGGTAAATTCATTTTTTTAATTATTTGTACATTAATGAAAAGTGAGTTACTGAAAAACAAGGTAAGAGTACCAGTTATTCTATTAATAAGATAAACGTGCCATTAATCGCGATGCCAATTTTCTTGCTTTTTATTTAATTTGAATGAATATAATTTCTATTGGATATTATATGCTAGAAATATGTGTATTTTATTATTAAATGTTACTTTTAACACATTTTTTAACAATATATTCTAACTATGGCCAAGTTTCACAATTACTAAAACATTCACCTTAATTCTGAATTTATAATTTTATAATTTTTTTTATTCTATCAATATCTTTGACATCAGCTGTAAAGGGTAGCTATATCATATTTGTACTTCGTTAAACGGTTTTCTTTCGTGAGGTACACTTTGATTGGTTACATATGCCAATAAATAAAATATAAAATAGTGTAAATATTACTAATATTCTGCTTTAAATATTAGAAAAATCAAGACAAAAATTCGAACGAGAGTGAATTTATTTTTAGATTTATTTTAAGAATTGAAATCAGAATAATGGAAGTTGTTCCTTTTGTATATAAATCGAACAACGTTTTCCTGACCATCTTTCATTTTCCCTAACCATTAATATTTAAAAACTAGTATTTTTAACTAGTAAAATTTTAACACAGAATATTTTATAAAAGAAAAAAAAACAATTTCAGATTAAAATAAAAAATTTATTTTTTTACTTCAAACAAAAGAGATTACTTTTCTACAATAAAAGATAAATTTAACAAAATAGTAGAATTTTCAAACAAAATATGAAATTGGCATCAAATAAGTTGAATTTTCAAATAAACAGTCGACCTATAAAACAAAAAGATTAAACTTAAACCAAAACCAGATGCATTTTCAACAAAAAAATTGCGTTTTTTAGAAGACAGTTAAATTGTCCACAACAAAAAAATGAATTTTCAATGCAAAAGGACGACTTTTGTGTACAAATAGACTAATGTTTAAAAAAACTGTTGAATTTTTAACCAAATATTTGAATTTTCAAGAATAGAATTAAATTATCAAAAAAATCTTATTTTAACTTAACTTTGAAAAAAATACTTAAGTTTCAAAAAAATATTATACATGAAATAAAAACAGTGGCATTTTAAAGCTCACAATCAAATTTCCAATACCAAAAGACAAATTTTTTTGGAATACAAGTGAATTTTCAATAAAAAGAGAAAGAAAGAACAGTTGATACATAAATAAAAAAATAACTATCAACAAAATAGTTCAATTGCTGGCAAAATAATTTAGGGATTAACAAAACAGTTGTGTTTTTAACCAAATAGTTGAATTTCCGATCGACAAAGATGAATTCTCAATGGAAAAAGTAATAATTGATCTTTCAGTCAAAAAAGATGACATTTCTGTCGAAAGATATGAATTTTAAAACCAAGAAGACGAATTATCAGCCAAAAGGATTAACTTTGTACCATAAAAGAATTTCCATAAAAATACATGAATTTTTAAAAATACACTTGAATTCTCAACGAAAAAGATCTTTTTTCAACAAAATAGTTCAACTTTTAACCAGAGATGGATTTTGAACTAAAATAAATTTTAATTAAAACGAATTTTCAATAAAATAATTTATAAAAATCTTTGACTCGAGTAGTTAACTTTTTAATTACAAAAATTAATTTTCAACCAAATGATAACAAATTTTCGACCACTAACTTTAATTTTCAACTCAGATTATGAAATTACGCATTTTCAATAAAAATGATTTTATAACAAAGTCATTTAGCCTTCAACCAAATAGTTCAATTCACAACAATAAATTAGTTTTCAACGAAGAATGTGACAGCAGATATTGCAACAAAGAAATATTTTAATTTTATATTGGAAAACAGTTAAATTCAACCAAAATAGATTAATTTTCAACAAACTGCTTGCATTTTCTTGCAACAGATGATATTTTTAAACCAAAAAGGCGAATTTTCAAAAAATAGATAAACTTTCAATAAAACAGTTGAATTTTGAACCAAAGCAAGCAACTGAAAAAAATATAAGTACAAGGCAAAAAGATAAATAAAAAAAATATTATATCACGGTATCCCCAAAAATTTATTTTAAAAACGGAATTAAATCATTTTTAATTAAAATTTAAAGCTTCCAAATAACTTTTGCAAGATTGTTTCCCTAACTTCCAAATATTACCTAAACGATGACCAGCCTGAACGAAGTATGGAATTGACTCAAAACAAAGCATACTAAAACTTATATAACATTATGTAATTACTTCAATTGTGATAGATATAATATTTGAAAAATAAAAATTACTTCATTTTCTGACAGAAAAATGTTACCCTAGAACCAAATTTACAACAAAAATACAATAAACATACAGTAATCAAATTTATTCTAAGAATACTTTAACAAAACTAATCTGCGAACAACGATGCAAGTTATGTTTAATAAAAAAATCGTATTTGCTCCGAAATAAATTCATGGCATAATCAAATATTCGCTTAAATTCAATTAGTAATTAAAATAATTCCAAAAATCTAACAATGAGTATAAATCATAAATGTGATTGAAAGGAATAAATATCCAAAATATTGCAGAAAAAACTTTAAAGTAAAAAAAATGTCAAATTTTCTCACCTGCAGAATCGTCCTTAAATTTGACTCTGACATGTTCTGTCATCCCTTGCTCTTTGGCACCCAGACCTTTCCCACTCGTCCAACCCATTTTTTCCAGCATTTTTTGCCCGAATTTGTTGGAATCTAGAAAAAGGACGAAAGCACACTATGACATAACCTCTCCTAAATCCCCACAAAGCCCGTTTATGGATATAAAAATGTACTTAAGAAGTGCGGGACAGTTAAAACCACTTTTAAATGCACAACACTTACAAAAAGATGTTTAAAAATTAAAAAAAAAAGTAATTAAACTACTTACCTTCGCTCCAATGTTTCCCTCGTGGGTTGAGTGTCCATTTTTGTTTTCGTCGAGGCTCTGCGAGCATTGCCATTTTTCACGATTTATGAAGAAATAACTACACAGAAACGTATAAAAATACGTTTTTAAAATTTCGCAATACTTTCTTCTTCACTTTTTTCCAATTTTCTGGAAAAAATAATTTTAATTTATAATGAAAAGTTTATAAAAGTGAGGAGGTAAAAGTCAATCCACAAACGGATTGACGGATTTCGCGCACCTGCTCAGTCTGCGCGCGCAT
Source organism: Druon quercuslanigerum (assembly GCA_010014905.2). Classification (NCBI taxonomy): domain Eukaryota; kingdom Metazoa; phylum Arthropoda; class Insecta; order Hymenoptera; family Cynipidae; genus Druon; species Druon quercuslanigerum. The sequence goes on from JAAAKG020172970.1 coordinate 22,908, forward strand.
GCGAACGTTTTTACATTTGAACTGTAGCGGGAAAATGGATTCAAATTTAAAACATGTCTTAAATTATTTTTGTTCTTTACTTATTCTGTGGTAGCAAATACTATTTATTGTGATGTTTGAATGTAAAATAACCTGAAATATATAAACCATTGACGATTTACAGTCATTTTGATCAAATTTAAATATTTTTTCTTTTAAGAATTAACATAAATGATATGAATTATTTTTAGAATCTCACTAAATTTTTTTAGTTACTTTAAATTAATTTCAAAGTCTTGAAAGATTACTATAACAGCCTAAAGAATGAATAAGCTTTTCAAATTAAATAACACTTAAACCGAAACAAACAAACGGTAAAAGAATATTTTTTTTAGTTAAATAGAAAATTTTCCACCTCACACGTGTTAATTAAAAATAATATAATAATTACTATGTAAATTAAAATAAGAAAAGAATCAATTGGAAGAATGTGTTTTTTCGACTTTTTTGGATTTTAAATTTTTTACCATAAACCTAATAATTTTATGACAGAGTCCGCTGGAATTTTTGAGACAGAGAAAAGAGAGAAATTCATTTTACAAGAAAATCGTATGTTCAATTATTGTTTCAGTTCAAAATATTCAAATTTTAACCCATGTTATTTAAAATTTGTTTATTTACAGAAAGCACATTTTATCAAAATGTAGAAATATTTTATTATTTTTTGTTTAATGAGGAATAATAAATCAAATATTCAAAATCATACAATTATGAAACTGAGTTATTTGAGATATAAAGCTAAATTTAAACTTTTACGTTAGAATTGTAATTTTTTATTTTGTTGAATGTTTAATTTTTAAGTGATTTTTTTTTCATTGAAGATTAAAAATCAAATTTATTTTATCCTAAATAATGTTATGCAAAACAAGCAGAACAAAGATTTACCATATAAAACAGAAAAGGTCAACCAAAACCAACCTTTTTCACATTTTCCTTTGTTATTTAAATTCATGACAACAGATTTCCGGGATCCGCTTACGACAAAATTGCCGGATATCCCTGGCCTCTAGACACCCTGAGATAAAGAGAAGCATATTTTTTCGACATTATTCAAAAACACAAAGTAAAAGACAGAGTAAATTTTAATACTGCACCCAAATTTGCCCTACAATTTGTAGCAAATTAAAAATTCCTTAAGATTCGGTTCAAAGTTCGAGACCCCGAGGGTAAGCGTAATGCTCATTATCTTATTCCGTCATTATCTGGAGAGCTCTTAGTGTTGAAATTTTACCGATCCATCAGTCTCGGTTAAGCTTCCGCTCATTACAGTACGAACTCTGAATACTATCTGAGAAACCGGCTTCCCTGACGTACGTATATTCAATTTGCTTCATTTTTTTATAACGGATTAACCCACGCAGACCACACTTCACTTACTGTAAATCCGTAATGTAGACATTCGCCAATTTTTAATTTTGGAAACAAGGATTTTTTGGAAATTCATAATTATTTTTACTTTAGCCATTGATAATTTAATTTTTAAATTTATACTTCAAGCATCGAAAAAGAAAAATCGATGCCAATGATTATTTAACTTTTTTATTTTTAGGTTTCAGAAGCACTTATTCAGAAGTCAAAAATAGTGTAAATAGTGTCACAAATTTTGAAAAATAGTATCATAACATTTTTCACGTATTAAACTTACGCGTGGTTGGAATTCAAAAGTGTATAGTTCGAAATCGAAACGTATTTGCAATAGAAAATTACCTTCTTTATACAAAAGTTCCGGTTGTTTAACATAATACTTTGAATTATTAAACATTAACTTAATGTCTCTTTTAAATATTATTCTTTAGTCTATAAATGATCAAACTCCCTAATTATTTATCGCAATATTCACGACTTTTCGGTTGAAAAGTCTACTAATAAATTTTTGTTGAAGAATTCATCTTTTTTTATAAAAAATTTTATTTTTTGGTTCATAATTGAATTATTTTGTTGCAATTTTAACAATTCAGTTAAAAAGTCATACACCTTAGTTAAAAATGTATCTGTTATGTTGAAAAATCGTTACTTTGGTTTGAAGTTTCAAAAATTAGATTGAAATTTTTGTCTTGCTTAACTGCAATTTGTTGTTAGTGCAATTATTTTGATGAACATACATTTTTTGATTCGTAAATGTATCTCTATCTATAGAAATTGCACCGTTTTTGGTTAAAAATGCAACTGCTTGGTTAAAAAATAATCTGTTTTGGTTAAAAATTAACGGAATTGTTGAAAATTGAAAAGTTTTGTACAAAAAAGCGTATTTTTATAACGACGATTCAACGATTTGGTAAAACATTGAACTATTTGGATTAAAAAATCGCCTGTTTTGTAGAAAATCAATTATTTGGGTCAAAATGCAAGTGTTTGGTTGGAAATGAATCGTTTTTAGTTGAGGATTCAAGAATTTTGTTAAAAATTTGATTTTACTGGTTACATCGAACTCTTACTTATTTTTAATTGAAATGTTTTTTTTTCTTTGAAATATCACCTATTACATTTTTTGTTTAAAATTCATCTTTTAGTTTAAAAATTCAGATCCTTGGTTGAAAGTTGAACTATGTTCTTGAAACTTCATGTTTTTGGTTGAATATTCATAATTATAATATAAAATTAGTTCTTTTTTCGTTTTGACTTGGAAACTCAACAATTTGGTAGAAAAGTCAACTATGTGATACAAAATTAAAGTGTTGTGTAGAAAATGATTTTTTTATTAAAAGTAATTCTATTCAATGAAAATTTCAGTTTAAAAAAAATAAAAAATAAAAAATTAAAATTTTTAACAAAATAAATAAATTTTAAAACAAATATTAGAATTTTTAACTAAAGAATATAAATTTCGAACCAAAAATATAATAATAAAATTTTCAACTAACGAAGTTAGATTTTCTTATTGGGTTCTATTAGTTCAGTACGCATTTGGACAAAAAACGAGAAAAGAGGAAATTTCTTGAAAAAAGTAGTTGAATTTTCAACCCGAAAATACGATTTTTTGACAGAAAAGTTAATTTTTTACTAAATAGTTTATTTTTTACCTAAATATTTGAATTTTTAACCACAAATTAGACTTTTCAACCAAAAATGTAATTTTTGATCAGATGGTTTAATTTTCCATTAAATATTTCAATTTTCAATTTCAATTTTCCATCAAAAAGTAACAATTTTCAACAAAATACATAAATTGTCAACTAAACAACTAAAATAATGTATATCTTAAAGAAATGAATTGGTAACAAAAGTGTTCAATATTGAACCAAAATGTTGATTTTTTTAACCAAGAGGGTTAATTTTATAAAAATGGAATATACTTAAATTTTCAACTTAAGAGATCAATCTCCGACAAACAAAAAATAATTTTTAATACAAAATATTTCAACTTTCGACCAAGCAGTTTAATTTTTTACAAAAAAACATGACTTAACGAAAATAGTTTCTTAAAATTTCTAACAAAATAAATAAATTTTTAATCAAATATTAGAATTTTCAACTAAACAATATAAATTTCGAACCAAAAATATAATAGGAAAATTTTAAACTAAAATAGTTGGATTTTCTGATTGGGTTCTATTAGTTCAGAACGCATTTGGACAAAAAACGAGAAAAGAGGAAAATTCTTGAAATTGATTGAAAAAAGAATTCTTTAAAAAAGGGGAAAAATAGAAGAATAGGGGTAGCGATATGTAACCTTGTTACAACGAAGTTACTGAGTTGTTACAAAACATGTGTGACACTGTTCCATAACTGTTACAGAATTGTTATACTTTTCCAAAATGGCACTTTTTTTAAATAGCTACACTACCGTCGGAAATTATGAGATCGATTGACGCAAGCACTATTAAAAATCACTACTGGCTTTGAACCATGATAACTCAGCAAAAAAAATAATAGGACACTTAAAAAAAAAGAGTTGGAAAGCCTATGAAATTTCACGTCTAGTAATGTCAAACAGATGTTTTTTGGTCTGCTGAAGAGAATACAGCACGTGATAAGTTTTTTTGAAAAAATTCTATATTTTCTAAAATTTTGTACCTGCAATTCAACTTTTAGCATGACCTAGGAAAATTGTTGCAAAAATCTAAAAGTTATACGACATGGAGCCTGAAATTTTATCTTTAATTTACGCTAAAAATACCTTAAAAATCATTATTGGTTCTCGAGATACGATTAAAAATGTGCAATCGTATCTGAGTTGAGTTTTAGTCGACGATCACGGTTCTCGGCCGGTCTGCTG
>JAAAKG020172981.1:0-27162 GCA_010014905.2 Druon quercuslanigerum
ATATATCGATTTCCGGTCACAGGGGTGCCTTCACGCCACCACGAGACGTTGGAAAAGGGGTAGGTGTTTAACTTTAAATTATTTTTGTGACCAATCACAAGGGCGCCTTTCGGCACCCACGAGGCGTTGGAAAAGTGATAGAAAGGCCTTGCATTATTTCTACGACCAGTCACAGGGAAATTTAGCACCAAAACCATCTTTTACATACCAATACGATCATCAAATTCTATTTAAAAATAGAAAGGAATCCACCATAAGAGTTGCACGTACCTGAAACAGAAAATAAATGTACACCTGAATATTTAGTGCAATAATAATTTTTTTTAATGTTTAAGACAGACATCTAACCTTATATTAATTAAATATTAGTTAATAATAACTGATAATTTACCGACAGACAATAATGTTTCACGCCTATGTTAAGATCCCACCCAACCTAATAATTGGAAGGCAAATCTTAGTGCCTTCTTTATTATCAGGCGGTAGATAGTTCACTAAAATGTAATATTGATTTGGTCAATAAGAGTGGCCACTTCAATACCGACTGAGATCCCAAGGTGCCACCCATATTCGCGAAAAACGCGCTAGATTGAAATTGAATCCAACGAAGTTTGTAGAAGTTCGCCGTTGCGGCTAATATTTTGGACTTTAATTTCAGCCCATCCATTTGCAGCACATTAGAAAAGAATAAAAATTTCAGGTAAGGTCGTTAGGGAACTTATCCAAAGTGTATTTACTATTTTTCCTGTTTGTGTGACTGCGTAAATTAGGTTTAGGTATAATAATTATAAAACAGTTAAGCCATAGAAAAAGTCCCCTGTTCAGACTGAATTAAATGAGTCATTATTAAATTTTTAATACTTGAAAATAATTCAAATCAAATTTGAATGAACTAAGATATTAATCAGTTACATCCATAATGCAATTCTTTAATAATACATTACTTAGTTTGCCGTCTGCCTGAGAAGATGGATGGTTTTAATTTAAACCTTAGTATTTAGTGCAATAATAATTTTATTTAATATTTAGGAGATATCTTTGAGTTTTAAAGGTAAGTTAATACCAGACACATTATTACTTTGCTGGCTTTTACCCAACGGAATTTTAATAAAAAACACTTCAATCTTAGTCTGTTAGAGTTTAACGTAATTTTATATTCGTTCAAATATTAACAGCCTTTAATTCTTAATTTTGCAATTTTTAAACCTCAAATTTTAAACTTTTAAATTAGGAATAATTTCTAATGATTCTGAATTATTTGACTGTTGATCCAAAACAAAAAAACTAAATTTAAACTATTAACGTTACAATTTACGGTATTCAAATTGAAAAAATTTCCAATTTGGTAATGAAAAAAATAATCTTTCATGTATAATTTACTATTAAAAAATTAATTCAAACGACTTAATTTCACATCGCAGACTCGACAACAGTTTTTTTTTATAATTCAAAACATCAGGAAAAATTAAACGTTTTCTTTTAAGAATTTAAAAGCCAATTTTTCTTTTACTAATCTAATCAATCCGTCTATTATACTTTTTATATAATCATTAATTTAGCATCCGGAAATACGTCTTTAATAAATCACGGCTCTTAAAATATGTATAATTTCTACGGAAAAGGTACCCTGACCAGTGTCTGGTCGGCTTCTGACCATGAAATCTAATCAGGGTTGGCCCAGCCAGTTACCGGCTGGCTCCCATAATAAACTAAAAACTTTTACTAGTAAAATGAACCTATTAAAATTTTAACTTTAAAAAGTGCTACTTTTTGCATTTTTGGGATAGAATGGATTTCCTTTCTTCAGTTTATTCACCTTTGTACATTCTTTAATAAATTAGAAAATAATTCAAATAATAATAAATAAATTATATAGAAATAAAAAGTTGGCAAACTGGAACAATAAAAACCTTGAAAGCTACAAAAAATTGCGAAGAAGGCATGGCTTTGGAAAAAGAAAACAAAAAATAAGTTTCTTATCTAAAAAACAAGAAAGTCCTCAATTTCAATTGATGGTAAGTTGCCTAAATTATTTCCTATTATTCCTTAAACTTTTATGAAAACATATGGTTATTTTAAAGAATTTTTTTTCTTATCTCTACTTTACCCTTTCAATTTTTAAACTATCGTAAAATGTTTTTAAATATTTCTATTTTCGTGCAGAAGAATATTTTGCACATTATTTTCTACTTGCAAACACATATAACATTATCAGTCCAATTCTATAAATATATCACCTAATTAAACGTAAGAAATTATATAGTTTGTTATATCAACTCGTTGTTTTCCACAAAACTGATTGTAATTAAATGTAAATACTCGAGAAGGACAAACTCGATGTGTTTAATCTATGAGATACTATATTACTATACGATACTATAATTAGATTATACTGATACTTAAATATTCATTAGTAGCGTTGTTAATACTATCTTCGCTTGATACATTATTTCGATTCCTTTTGCAATCAGGCAGGATGAGGATTATTTCAACTGCCATCTTAAACCTATTGGAGATCTTTCATTTAATTGGTAAATATAACAACAAAATACATTTATAATTTTATGTATATTTTTTGTTATCAGCAAATCAGAATTTGTGCGGTGTAATCTAAATTCTATTACAATTGTTATTTTTTTCCAAAGTTTAATTGCATTTATATAAATTAGATTTTAATCCGGAAGATAATAAATATTGAAAATGTAATCCTCTGTTTCTTCTTGCAGATCTGAGTTCACATTTCGACTGCTTACCAAATGGCGCCGCCATTCCTGGCGTTCCTTATTCCCGAATTTCAAATTCTTCTGACAGGCAGCAATCTCCCGAAAGATCTCATTCTCCTGTCAGACTAAATTCTCCTGAGTTACTGGTCAGTTCTTCTCCTCCTCCCGAGTCTTCTCTTCGATCCAGTTCTAGGTCTTCTCCTGCCAGGCATTCTTCGTTGCGCTTATTTGGAATTGAACTTGCACAGCTTAAGTTTATTCGGCTTGTTCCTAATACGAATCCAAATCGACAATTCGAAATTCGAAGATACACTCTTCCTCAAAATCAACCAATTCAATTTAAGGGAAAACATAAAGAACGCATGCCAATACCAACCGCAGAACAGGCTGTATTGTCAACGTCAAGTGGTGAAGTATTTGCAATATTTGAAGGCGAAAAATATCTTCGTGGAATTTATGCTGCAAGACATAAATTTCGAGATGGACATGAAAGACGGGTTAAAATAAATATGAACAGCGGCATGATTGAATACATGACTCTAGAGGAAATCAAAGAAACTCCCTTAAGCAGGCCTCATCCAATCTTGCAGAAATTTAAAATAATCAATTTGAGATCTATTCCACGCCATTAAATGATTTTTTCAGATGTAGAACTAATATATAATATTGTGTGTGATCCAAAGAAGGAAGAATATGTTACAGGTGGCTGATTATAAAAATAAAAAGTTATCCTAATGTCGATTTTAAGGCTTTAATCATTTTTAATATCCTATTTTCTTAAATTAGAAGTTTCTTTTCCAAAAGCTCACTTTCCCGCCGTTCAAGATACCCTAGGATTTGATCTGACCTATATCCTAAATTAGACTTAAATTTTAAATGAATTTCAGATTTGCGTCTACTGAACGACCATAATTATAATTATTTTACAAAAATTACTTGGCAAAAATTACTGAAAATTTTTTCTAGGTTGAAAATGCAACCAACCAAACCTATAAATTGTTAGGTGTGAAAAACAATAATTTTTTCACCATCTATTTGCATGTGTAACCACATTGTTTTTTGTACGTAGAAAATTATACTTTTTTATTAATAATTCATTTTTTGACTAAATTTAGCTCTTTTCGATTAAAAATCTTTTTTTAGTCTTCTCTATTACATTTGTTTAGAACTGATCATTTTTCGTATCTTTTATAAATTTTGACATGTGTTTTGCAACCGTAACATACGTATCGTAAATGGAGCCCATCCACCGGATTAAAATCAAATATTGTTTCTCAAATAATTAATAATCCACCAGACACTAAAGAAAAATTATTTATCCTCTATTATATGCACCCCGAAAAATGTTTCATTTTATTAAATTTATATTATTACAATTGAAAATCTGAACTGATATGCAAACAAAATTATTTTCCTTGTCATATTTTTATGATAAAAAATTCGGAAAAACAAATTTGTCACTTAATATTTTATTGCGCCCTGTTTTGTTCATCCATAAAAATTTCTTTTTCTTTTTAATGATCTTTTCACGATTCAAACAAGAACTGCTCATCTTATGAAAACAAGCTAGTTTATAAACTATTGTATAAGCTACTAAAAATTTTATTGTATTTTGTATCGTTTTTCATAAATGTAATTTTTTACTTGTAGTGTTATTTTTGTGACTGTAGCGAAAAATTTATTTAAGTAAAATGTTAAAGTAGCTTGTTTCGTTTTAAGCTGTAGCTTTGCCAAAATTCTCTTTTTCCTTTCCAGCAGGTACGCTCACCGCAGCTCCATAAACCACTTTTCGCATCCTTCCTCTTTTATGAACGAACCCCTGACCTATGCTTAGAAAACACAAGGCTCGCTGCTGCCCCAATTAACGCAGCAGAGCACTTCGCCGCTTTGAGGACGCCCCTAGACGAAGCTTTGGTTCCTAAATTAGACGAATCCACCACCTCGATACTGAATGGGCCCTCCACTAACATACAACCGACGACCTGGTAGCCGAGCCGTCTACCTCCAGGTACGAGCTGGTTCCCTGCGCTCACGTCTCTAAACAGTCGAAGCTTTGGTTTCTCCCGAAACCGTCTTGTCTTCGCTTGCTTCCTGGAACCGTCGCCGAATCGTCAACAAGGACTTTCGTGTCGAGTAGGCCTCTAACGGAAGGTAGCCTACTGCCAGCTCGGCAGCTATAAAAAAACGACGTATCTTCCGGAACCGGCTTTCCGCGGCCGGACTCAATTCCGAAATGACCGGCTTGCGCCGTTTTCAACTATTCATCCAGCTCCACTGCCCATGAACAGGAATCAAGCGTGGCGATACCTTCTCCTGTCACAAGACGAAACGCGTATCCAGCAAGAACTTTGGAGTAGCCGAAAAGCCGAATTAAAATGAATGCAACGCCTGGACGCATTCCTCCGACAGAAAAACTGGAGCTTGCCTATCCGAACTACCTTCTTGATACGTTCCGCATGAACGATCTTTCTCTGACCAGAGACCCCACCACTCAAACTTAGATCAAGTCGGGACACACAAAGACTTGTGTCAATTGCCACGGTGCTTTCAAAAGATCATCAAACACTCAGATTAGACTCAACAGTCATAATTATAAAATTTTAGGAGCAGACCCACCCTTCTTACTTAGTTCTTAGCCCCTGCAAAATATATCGAGATCATTAAAATCGGGGGAAGGGGGCACGTGGGGTACTTTCCTTGTTAGTGCTTCTTATTCCGTATTGCAAATTTTTAACTTGAAATGGCAGTTTGTTTGAAAACAGGTGAGGAAATAAAAAAAGTGTCTGTAAGGTAGGAATCTGTTCACGTATCGTAATAACGATAGAAGAATTTCGTTAACCCTATTATTAGATTGAAACACAATGCATTAATAAAATGTAGTATTGTTTTTAAACAGAAGTGCGATGAAAATGTTATGAGTAACTAGTAATTACAATAAAATTTTAATGTATTTTTATTTATTATTATATTTATATAGTATTAAATATGAAATACATAAATGCTAAGTAAAATTGTGCATTCTGTTACGATGATAAATTCAGTACATTTCACGTGGAAACTTCATATAACATGAAAACTTGAATTTGTGCATAATTTTGGGACCTTAGGCAATTATACATTTGAATACCTTAAATAAAGGACAATACTTTGTTCCATAATTTAGTTTAATGGTAACATATTATTAATTTAAAATTCGGATTATTATTAACCATTTTAATTGATAAGAGCCTCGGTGACTCAGTGGTTAGACGCTCGGACTTCACCTCAGAGGTCCGGGGTTCGATCCCTGAGCCGGTACCTCTGGAAATTTTTCGATGTACCTTTACCGAGGTTCTAGTGGTTTGGAACCCACCTTAAGCTGTAGGTCTCCCTCCTACAACCAAAAGGGTGTGGGAGGTGTGTTAAGGAATAGGAAGAGGGTGAATGAAAAATGTAAACTTTTAGGGGACACATTAGAAGCTTCCACTATAACACTATATAATTAACCATTTAAATTTCAAAATAAGGCTAGACTTTTTTAAATGAGATATTTACGCTATAACGTAAAAAATAATATAAATTATTATATGGGTTTCAGAAAATTTATATAAAACACTTTATTTTACGAAGCTGACTAATGAAATGTAAATATCTCAGAAGCAGATTGTTGACGCTATCGATCTATGAGATAACTAATATGGGTTATATATTATATGATCTGATAAAAAACTAGAATATTTATCCTTTGCGTTGGTAATTAAATTTTTCAAATTTTGCATTATCGCTGGCGATTATCTTCAATTTTGTTGGCAAATATAATAAAATTATAGATATATAATTTTAGAATATTTTTATAAACTGTTCGCGAATCAAATCTTGTGCAATTAATAGATCTTCATTGAGTTAAAAAACAAAGTACACAGTGTCTTCAGAAGTTAGAAATAAAAGGGACATTCAAAAACCCGAGGTGCAACTTCGAGCTGTTTTTCAATCAAAGAAATACATTTTTTACCAATTGCATTAATTTAAAAAAAAAAGAATAAAATTTTGACACAGTTGTCCGTTTCTAGGAAAAGAGAGCGCGTTGAAAAGACGACTCTGTGAATTACGTATCTGTCACTTGCAGATTCAGAAAGTTCTAACTGAATTTTGACTAGAGGAGAAATGTGGCAATTACTTTTTCAACAACAAAAAATTTAATCTTTCTAGTTGCAGATTTACGTTTATAGTTCGATTGTGCCTCCTTTTGGAAATTCTCATGCTCATACAACACGTAATTCTTCGGTCAAGCCTTTTCTTCCTGCTGAGGCTTCTCCTGGTACCATATCGTCTTCTCTTGCCGTTCCCTCTTCTTTATACGTAGATGGATTTGAAATAGGTCAACTTAGATTTGTCCAGCTAATTCCGAAGAAAAATCCGAACAGATATGTAAAAGGCATTTCACGCCACTTATTCAGTTAAAGAAAGTTTAACACTAAAACATAATGTTTTTATCCGAAGTAGAATAGAAATGTAATAAGCAACTGTCAATTGCAATAAAAAGTAAACGGCTTAGTTTTTTAAGTACTCAATGTATTTTCAGTACCCGAGTCACTCTTTTTTTGAAAACAGAATGAAGAAAGGGATTTTATCCTCATAATTAAAACTTTCTGCAGACTATTCCTAGATCCAGGTGTTCGTTGCGAACTTAAATGTATGAGGACTATTTAGAACGTAACAAGGGAAATTGGCCGAATGTATGCCGAACGATAGTTGTTTTGAATCGCTCTTTCATTTTTCAAAAAGAATTAAATTTCTATCTGCAAAATAGGAATTGTTATCAAGCTGCTATGTGCCCGTGTGACTCAGGAGCTACTCTGACTCTCTGAACGCGGAGCGGGAAGTTGTAGTCTAAGTGGAGCTGCTGGATTCTGGATCTTTTTGCCCAATCTCCGAGTGCTTGGCATCGACCGTATCTTCAATCGCTTCTACTGCAAGATTTGCCTACTAACCCTAAGGACCCTTTCTTCGCGGATGGTCACATGATATCGATACACATTGCAAAAATTTTCGGCATGTATGAAGAATATGTTCTTAGAGACTTCTTATCAAAATATAATGTTTAGGCCATTTTGCAAGACAACGGACAAAGTGACTAATGACAATTTCAAAAACTTAGTATAATGAAAATTAGCTGGATCATGTTTGTTACCTTCAAGGGAACACTCAAAAATAAATTCCGAAAGCGGATGAGTTGAATTTTCAATTTGCCACTTTGTTCTCAACTTAGAAGCTCCAAAACTGCATGGGAAGGATCATTCCTGTCACGCCTGAAGTCTGATGTCACTTGTTTTAATTTCAAGCGAAAATAATTATTTTAATTGCATTATTTTGTAATTTTTCATGATTTTGTTGAAGCGTTTGATCTCAGCTAACATTTTTAAATTTACAGTGGAATTTAAGAAGTAAAGATTCTAACGACGGGCCAAATATACAAGAGCATTTTTTTCATTTAAAGAACACTTCGGGAGATTTTGAAATAGTCTGACAGGAATAACGGCTACGTGACAGGAATTACTGATAAGGGAGCCACACGAATTTTAAAGTACTACTAAGCATGAAATTCATTTTTGCAATTTCTTTATAATATTCGGCAGAATTTATTTTACTTTGGTAATCATTTTATTCCATGAAACTGACTACAAAGAAATGTAAATATCTCACAATGATAACTGAAGCTCCTGTTATCTATAAAATACAGACTAAAGAAATATTATACACTGTAATGAAAGACTAGAATCTTAATTCTTTTCTTGGTTAAATCACAACTTTAATAATCGCGTAATCAGTTTTTTCTCAAACTTGAGAATACGAGGACTGCTAATTCTCTCGTCTCATCCCTGCTCGTTATCCTCAATTACATTGGTAAATATTATAAAACAATATATTTATAAGCTTAAGTATATTTTCTTAAGCGACAAGCATATCAGATGGCTTTTTCTGAAATTTTATATCTCACACCCCCCCCCCCACCTCCGTAAGGTACAGCAACATTTTTTCTGACCACCTGGTCCAAAATCTTACTTAGATTTAAAAAAACGTTGCAGATAAAAAAAGATTGTGAAACAATTTTTTACGAATTAAGTTATAATTATAAATTTATGCATTATAGTCAAGTCAATGAAAACTCAAAGAAGGCCGTACCTTGAAAAAGGTCAGAATAAGACCAAACTTGGCAATTACCTTGATTTTGGGGTCCTTATTAAAACCCAAAGAAGATGCTACAAATCAGCTTCCTGCTAACAAAATAGTGGTCAAAATTTCGCCTGCGTGGGCCTGGTAGAGCTCTTTTCAAAAGCCTAAATGGGCCAGGTTGGTTAATATATTCCTGAAATTTCTTTTTCTTTAGTATTTTCTTTAGGGTAACCCTTCTCTTCCTCGGTTTCTTCTTTTTCTTCTTCCTCCTACTCCGCTCAGATTTTAGCATGAACTAGTGTAGCATATTAAGTCTTCCATTTAAGCGCAGCATCACGCTTATTTTATGAAACATCGGTCTGAAGAAATGTGTTCAAACTTCCTCAAATAAATATACTTACATTTTGAACAAAAATTATCATACGAGTGATAATGGTTTGTTTCATATACTTGCGATCTGGTATCCTCAAACAAAATTATTGTTGCTTCTTCAATGATCCTTTATTGTTCCTCCCACTTATTCAGTTTCTTGTTTTCATAAAAAGATTCTGAAATCATGACATTTCAATAATTTAATTTAATTAATTATCGGCCAAATCGTGGCATTATTTAAAAAAAATTAAATTTATTATTTAAAAGGTAAATTTTTAAACTAATAAGACGAATTTACAACAAAATGGTTGAAATACTAATCAAAAAAGATTTTTCAGTCGAGAAAGAAAAAAATTTTCAACCAAACTGATTAAGTTTTGAGTAAAAAATATGAATTTTCTACAAAACAGTGGCTTTTTTACCTAACCGGATAAGTTTTGAACAAAAATATATAATTTTCAAATCACTTATTAATTTTTCTAGAAGATAGTTAAATTTTAAACCAAATAGCAACATTTGTAACCAAAAAATAATTTAAATTTTTTGAAATCTTTTTGCTAATTTTTTAATAATTTAAATTAGAATGAATTCTAAGTCCAAAGTATAATAGTAGACTTTTCCACCAAAAAAAAAAAATTTTTATGCTGAAAATATGCGTTTTCAACAAAAAAGTTATATTTTTCACTCAAAAATATAAGTTTTTAACATAAAAGTTAATTTACAACCAAACTGTTGATTTTTCAAATAAATGAATAACATTAACATTATTAATAATTTTAATATTCAGTATTCATCTCTAATATTAAACTTTATGGCAAACTGACTAATTTTAACTGAAAAATTAAATTTGAGGTTAGATTTGGAGGTTGCAATGAAGTACTCAAGAGAACTTTCATAGAATAATTAATCAATTGAAGGACAAGCGTGGGTCTTACAAAAAATATTTTTAATATTTCACTAACACGATATTTAATTTAAAATACGGCGAAAGTGACGTTGATTTCTGCTTATGATTAGAGGTTAGCATACTTCTCACTTCAGAAGATAAAATTTATTCATATCTTTCTTTTAGCAGATTTAAATTCACAGTTCGATTATTAACCCAATGGCGATGATATTTCTGGTGTTACTAGTTTCGGAACTTTATATTCTACTGAACGGTGTCTTCTTTCTGTAAAATCCAATTTTCCGGATTCTCCAGTCAGATTCTCTCCGTATTCCGAACATGTTCTTCTTGCCAGGTACAAGATTTCTCCTGCCAGGCATTCATCTTAAGGTAAGGAGCTTTTCTGAAATTGAAGACCCCCTACCGCCTTGTAAGCCACTGTAAGATTGTATACTGTAAGATTGTACATAGTTAGCATATTTAACATAATTTTTTTTTATTTAAGGAGCTTAAAATTGTCTAATCCCCTCCTTTACATCCCAATCCAATCATCAAGGCCATTTTACCAAATTTTCGTCCAAAAATTACAATTTTCCTGTTCATGAAAATTGTAACGACAAAGTTGATAAATTATGGAAACTTTCACTTCAGATTACAAGTATCGAATTGAAACGAATAATCAGGATATTGCAAGAAATGTTTATAGAAAAAATATGGTAATAAGGACCATTTTTCTTAATTCTTGTTAATATTATAGATAAATTAAATAAAAAAATTAATTTTTCAGGCATTTGTTGACGGAAAAATTGGTTTCTTCTATGCCATTTTTTTTTAATTTATAAACCTCATGATAATTTCAGCAACATTGATAATTTATTAAATAATTTCAAGATTTTATTTTTAAATAAATTCAGTTGAAGTATGAACTATTTGGGCATTTATCGAGAAAAAAATCGTTTTTTCAAAGTCATTCTTTTCCATTGATTATGATAATTTCACAAACATTCAGAGTGAATAAACGTAATAAAAAACTAAAATAAGTACCCGAAAAATGCATTTGTTCAACACATTTTTGTGAAGATGGTATACAATTATTTAATAAATTATTAATTTTTCTGAAATTACTTTGAAGTCCGCAATTCAAATAACTAAATTTTGAAGTAAAAAACTTTTTTTTCGTCGACGAATGCCTGAATAATACATTTGTTAATTAAATTTGGTTTAAAAAAATCATAAAATTCGTCAATTAATTATGAATACTGCTGTCATTATCATAAATATCGTAATTTAAAAAATTAACATTGAAAAAAACGAATTTAACTGTCAAAAAGCACTGAATTTTATTTATTTGGTCATTAAATTTGTTTATCATAAAGCAAGAATAACCAAAAAAAATTTATTATAAATATTGTTTCCATTTGAATTTCTTGCAAAATAACTTTAAAAATGTGAAATTACTATTCATGATAGAAAATACATACTCAACAAATAATTTGTGCACTTTTTTTGTTATTGTATGACGATAAAATATCTTTCTGTAATATAAATATATGAAACGCAGGCCATTACAACCATTTCCCTATTAATTATTTAATGTTTAGAAAAATTGGTCATTGTACAATTCTCTAACTTTTTTATATTTTACACCTTGATCTGCTTTTAGTATGACAATCTTTAATAAAAGACGCTTCTATCTTAGTCTGTCAGAGTTTAACGTAAATTTATAATAATTTAAATATTAACAGCATTCAAGTCTTAAATTTCAATTTTTTAAACTCCACATTTTAAAGTTTTAAATTATGAATAATTTATAATGATTTTGAAATATGTGATGGTTGATTTTAAATGTATAATTTTAAATCAAATATCCAAAACCAAAAAGTTAAAGATCAATTTTTTGGATTGAAAAACCTTTAATGTATAATTAACTAATAATGAATTATTTCAAACAAATAAAAATAAAAATAATTTAGCATCATTTGCTGTCAGGCGGTATTTAACAACATAAATCTCAAATATAAAATTTTAAAAGCTAAAATAAAGTTAAAAAAATCTCGCGAGGAAATTTGAAAATAGTTCCAAGAATTAATGGTAAAATATATAGGCAATTTTTTGGTTTATGAAACCACGTAATGATTTGAGGTTAGAAATAAAGATAGGAAAAAATAATTTTCAACAATTTACTTTGATTAAAAATAATAATTATCCACGCACTACGTGGAATTTCAGAATAATTACTGTAATAAGGTTGATTTTAATTACGAATCACGATTCTGTTTGCGAACCTTAGCAAGATGTGACGAAAGTCCAAGGTGCATTCTCGTTCGAGGTGCGAAACCAGAACTTAAGTTTCTACGAAAACGCCAGACGCAGAAGGCGCCATACATGGCGGCACATTTGAAAATCTACATATTGAACATTTTCTGAACATAGAAGAAATTATAAAAAAGTGATAATTCTGCGGTATCTAATCTTCTGCCAGTTTCCCCGATGTAAACTTTATTACAGCTAGTGCATTTTATTAAGTACACAACACCTGATGAATTTTCAACTTATTCTAACTCTTTTTTATTTAAAAGAAAATTGTCAAAAGTGTAGTTATTTTTAAAGTAAACGTTAATGCTATATTTCTTCAAAGAACGTCTTATTCTTTCGGATATACCTTGGATATAAGGTAACGTAACTTTTAAATGTGCCTTATTATATTTTTCTAACCATTCTTTCTGCTTATTATTTTTTATGAACTATTGTAATTTTCTTGAATTCTTTCTTTAACAACAGTTTCTATTAATGGAAGTGGATAATTATTTTGCATTAAAGTAACTAAAGTAACTCAATATCAATGTCCTCTTCATTTGGCTTGTTTTGTTTTGTCTTGATATTTATAAAGTTTTAATTCGTTATATAAAAATGTAATTGTTTTTGATGTTCGTGCCTTTCTTAAAGAGAGGTTTTATGTTTCTAATTGGGTATTATAGTTTTTTTTAATTGATTATATAAAATAAGAAAAACACTTTGTATTTCAGAGCAGGATTTTTTCTTGATGAAGGCCCGCAGTGAGAGCCAAAACGTTGCCAAACGTTTAAATTGTAACTCAAGACAGAAATAAGGAATTTTAAGGAAAGAACAATATTTGGCATATTATTTTCTACGCACAAAGACATATAACATTATCAATCCAATGCTATAAATATATCACCCCCATCCTGCAAGATTCAAAATGGATTCGGTCTGAAAAATATGTTTATTTTATCTGTTAATTTTTCAAATCTTTTACCATGCTTTGTTAAATTTATATTATTTTCGAAACATTTCACTTTAACGTATAAAATTGCATAATTTTTTATATCAGCTTGTTCTTTTCTACAAAAATGATTTTAATTATATGTAAGTACTCGAGAAGGACAAACTCGATGTATTTGATCTCCCTATATTTTTATACTATACTATAATTATATTATACTGATACTTAAATATAATTAGTAGCGTTCCTGATACTATTTTTTCCTGATACATTAATTAGTTTCCTTTTGTAATCAGACAGGATGAACAGTATTTCCACTGCCATCTTATCCCTATTGGTGACCTTCAATTTAATTGGTATATATATTAATAAAATAAATTTATAATTGTTTGTTATAAAAATCGTTCGTTTGATACTGATAAATAGAATAAAGAAATTATATTTTAATTTGGAAGCTAATGCATAAATAAAAATGTAATCATCTGTTTTTTCTTGCAGATCTGAGTTCACATTTCGACTGCTTACCAAATGGCGCCCCTATTCCTGGCGTTCCTCTTTCCCGAACTTCTAGTTCTTCTGGCAGGCATAAATCTCCTGAAAGATCTCATGATCCTGTCAGACTAAATTCTCCTGGGTTTTCGGTAAGTTCTTCTCCTCCTTCCGAGTCTTCTCTTCGATCCAGTTCTAGGTCTTCTCCTGCCAGGCATTCTGCGTTGCGCTTATTTGGAATTGAACTTGCACAACTTAAGTTTATTCGGCTTGTTCCTAATACGAATCCAAATCGACAATTCGAAATTCAAAGATACACTTTTCCTCAAAATAAACCAATTTACTTCAAGGGAGAACGTGATGAATGTATGCCAATACCAACCTCAGAACGGGCTGTATTATCAACGTCAAGTGGTGAAGTATTTGCAACATTTGAAGGCGATGAATATCTTCGTGGAATTTATACAGCAAAATTTAAATTTCTGAATGTCTTTAAAAGACGGGTAAAAATAAATATGAACAGCGGCGTGATTGAATACATGACTGTAGAAGAAATCAAAGAAACTCCCTCAGACAGGCCTCATCGAATCTTGCAGAAATTTAAAATAATAAATGTGAGATCTATTCCACGCCGTTAAATGATTTTGTTAAATGTAGAAATAATATATAAATATTATTTGTGATTCAAAGTATAATCAATATGTTACGGGTGGCTGCTTATAACAATAAAAGGTTATCCTATTATCGATCTTAAGGCTTAAATCATTTTTAATGTCCTATTTAAAAATACTCTTAGGAATTTCTCTGACCTATACTCTAAATTAGAATTAAGTTTTAGACGAATTTCAGTTTCGCATATACTGAACGTCCCTAATTATGATTGTTTTACCCAAATTACTTGACCAAATTTTTGACAAATTTTTCTCGCAGAAAATTCGTGTTTCTGCCTTGAAATTCTACATTTTAGATTACAATTTTTTTCTAGCCTGACTGAAAAATTGTGCTTGGTTGGAAATTCAACCAACCTAACCTATTAATTTTAGGTGTGAGAAACAATATTTTAACCATCTATTTGCAGGTGTAAGCACATTCATTTTGTTTGAAAGTGTGCCTTCTTGGTTTAAAGTTGAACTAATTCCTCTAAAATCAATTCTTCTGTTTGAAGATTCGTCATTTCAGTCGAAAATGTAACTATTTTGAAAAAATGGTAATTTTTGGGGAACAATTAAAATGAAGCTGTTTTGTGAAAAATAGTTAGCTTTGTTCAAGCAATCAATGTATCATATATAGTTTTTAATAGTTTTGAAACTTTTCCATTTTAATTTAGATGGATACATATGTTACTATTAATATGTGTTCTATCAATATTATTTTACTTTAAGAATCTCAGGTATGCTTGCGACTAAATATAAATCAGATAAAAATATTCTTTATTATGACATCAGCACTGTTTTTTTCTTATAAATGTAAACATATTTCGTCTAGCTTTTATAAATTTCGACATCTGCTTTACAACCGTGACACGTTTGTTATAAATGTAGCCCAACCACCGGATCCAAATCAAATATTGTTTCTCAAATGATGAATAATCTACCAGGCACTTGAGAAAAATTATTTTTATTATTTTAAAGAATAATAGGTATAACAATACTATTGCTAGCAATAATTCCGGACACCGCGCCCAATGAGCCACGATCATTCACGATTAATTCCGTACACGAAAAAATCGTAAGGCATTATCGAGCTCTTCGCCTGGAAGATGTTACGAGCGATTGTTTCTTTCTGAATTTTTTGAAGGCAAAAATTCACAAAACAAAGGCATCTATGTTAGTTTTTCGATGAATAAAATATATAGGAAACGCGACATGAATTTTGCATTCAAATAACAAATCTCGCTTAATTGTATGTAACAGATAATATAGACTGCAATATCAGTTTTGAAAATTTAGTAATCCCATTATTTGTGGTGATTCTCTATTTGATTGGTAAATATAATAATGAAATACATCCATAATTTTAAGAATTTTTTAAAGCTCGAAGCTAATCCGAATTTGCAATATTTAATCCACGTATTATCCTAGTTTCGACTTTGTTTTAAACTTTATTTGAGCTTGTCCAAAATGAATAAGACATAAATATGAAATTATTTCTGGAGATCCCGCAAATAACATGAAACGATTTGAGCAATTTTTAAACTCAAAGCTAAATAAGGATAGTTACGTCTCTCCGAATTAGCAAAATATGCTAAAAGAGCAAAGTATGCTGAATGATAAAAATATGCCACCAGAGAAAGCTATGGAGGAAGCGGAAATTAAAATGCTTAGGGCGCTTTCATACGATTGCAGATCAGCAGATTGCATGCAGAAATTTCGTATGATAGAAAGAGATATAGTTACAGAACAGGCAGTTCTAGTCTGGTTCACTCCTGGGGACTTTCTGCATGCAAGCTGCTGATCTGGAATCATGTGAAAGGACCCTTAAAAATTATCCGGATGAAAACAATTTCAACTTTGGTAAATAGGGATTCTGCGCTTGCGCTAGATATGCGCAAGAGAACACTGCGCGGCTCCTAGCGCAAACGCAGTATGTCCACATGCCAAAGTTGGGATCACTGGAATATACCAGGTTCTGTCTACAAATGACTAAATATTGCACTTGTTAATTAAATTTATTATAAAAATCGTAAAATTTATGAGCCAATTATGAATGTTTATAAAATTATCATAAAATTCCCAATTCAAAGGATTGACATAGAAAAAAAAAATGATTTTTTCCATTTACGAATGCATGAATAACTTTAAAAATGTGAAATAATTATTAATGATAGAAAACACGTACTGAAGCAATAATTTGTCCATAATTTTTTTTGTTATTATGTAACGATAAGATATCTTTATGTAATGTAAATACAGGAAAAGCAGGTGAATACAACAATTTCCCTGTTAATGATTTAATGTTTAGAAAAATTGCTAATTGTAGAATTCTTTAAATTTTTTAATTTTTACACCCTAATCTGCATTTAGTATGACATTCTTAAATAAAAGACACTTCAATCTTAGTCTGTTAAAGTTTACTGTAAAATTATAATCGTTCAAACAGTCACAGTCTTCAATTCTTAAATTTGAAATTTTTAAACCCCACATTTTAAAATTTTTAATTATGAATAATTTCTGATGAGTTTGAAATATTTTATGGCTGATTTTAAATAAATAATTTTAAATAAAATATCTTAAACCAAAAATTTAATGCTTAGTTTTTTGGAATCAAGAACCTTTAATCTTTGCAAGTTCAGAGTACTAAATTTAAACTTTAAACGTTACAATCTACAATATTCTATTTGAAAAATTAATAATTTTTTAATTAAAGTAATAGTCTTCCATGTATAATTAACTAGTAAAGAATTAATATAAACGACTTAATTTCACATTTTGCAGAATTGACAGCAGTTTTATTTAATAATTTAGAACACTGGAAAAAATTCAACCTTTTCTTTTAAGAATTGAAAAGCAAATTTTTGTTTTACTGATGTTATATCTGTTTTTCCTTTTCAATTTTGAAATTACGGTAAAATTTGTTTAAATGTTGCTATTTTCGTGAAGAAGAATATTTGGCACATTATTTTCTACGTGCAAAGACATATAACATTATCAGTCCAATCCTATAAATATATCACCCTGCACCCTGCATCCTGCATTTTTCACACTAAAAACGTCAATTTACAAAATCTATTCTAGATACTTAAAATGCTAAAAATATGTGTCAAAAATATTCTACTACATATTTCTTGACTAAATTTGATCGGTTATTTTTTTAAATCTTTTTCCATGATTTTTAGAATTTATATTATTTACATTATTATTATTATTATTATTTATAATATTTACATTATTATTATTTATATTATACTATACTATAATTAGATTATATTGATACTTAAATATTATTCATAGTGTTGTTAATACTATCTTCGATTATGCCATTAATTCGTTTCCTCTTGCAATCAGACAGGGTGAGGATTATTTCGACTGCCACCTTAAACCTATTGGAGATCTTTCATTTAAATGGTAAATATAATAACAAAATACATTTATAATTTAAGGTATATTTTTTGTTACAAGCAAATCAGAATTTGTGCGATGTGATCTAAGTTCTATCCCAATTGTTAGTTTGTTTTAAAGTTTAGTAGAATTTATATCAATTGTTGTTAAAAATGGTTTTAAAGATTGTTCGTTTGTTATTCATCAATGAATAAAGAAATTAGATTCTAATCCGGAAGATAATAAATATTGAAAATGTAATCCTCAATTTCTTCTTGCAGATTTGAGTTTACAGTTTGATTGCTTACCTAATGGCGCTCCTATTCCTGGCGTTCCTTATTCCCGAACTTGTAATTCTTCTGACAGGCAGCAATCTCCGGAAAGATCCCATTCGCCTGTCAGACCAAATTCTCCTGGGGGACCTGTCAGTTCTTCTTCTCCTTCCGAGACTTCTCTTCGATCCAGTTCTAGGTCTTCTCCTGCCAGGCATTCTTCGTTGCGCTTATTTGGAATTGAACTTGAACAACTTAAGTTTATTCGGCTTGTTCCTTATACAAATCCAAATCGACAATTCGAAATTGGAAGATACACTTTTCCTCAAAATAAACCAATTCAACTAAAGGGAAAACATGATGCACGTTAGCCTCTTCCAAACGAAGAACTGGCTGTGTTATTAACTTCAGATATACTCCACAGCATTAATTATTTCTTTTAAAATGCAGAACTGATTTATAATATTGTTTGTGGCCCAAAGTAAAATCAATATGTTAAAGGTGATTGGTAATATATATAAAAAGTTGTCCTATTATTAATTATAAGTCTTTAATCTTTGCTTAATGTTTTTCTTTTGAGAAAACATTTAAAAAATTATTTTTTCTGCTTACAAGGACGTTTTATGAGGAACACCATTATTACGCGTAAATTACACAATGTGCTTTTTTTAACGCCACCTCTCGACGTGTATTATATTCTAAGATTGGCTCTGATCTATACTCTAAATTATATTCGAATTTCAAATAAATTTTATATTTGCATTAAATTTTTGTTTTTGGTATTATAAATTAAATATTAAAAACTAAAAAATTGTAAACTGAATTGTATGAATTGGAATGACTTGCATCTTAAAAACTTCAGCGTACTAATTTCAAATTGAACGCAAGAATTTGATTTGATCTATTTTCAAAATGTTTAATTTGTACCTGGAAATTTAGAATATGGTTTATAATAAAATTTAAAGCATTATTCAGTTAAAACAACTTAAAGCAGTTCTCGTGCCAAAAGTTAGATATCTGAAAAAACGTTTTTCTATGATTCTAAGAATCAAAATATAATAACTGATGACATTCCAAATAAACAAGATTATTTTTTATCAAAAATGTTGAAATTCTTGACAAAAAAAACATTAATTTTAACTATGTGTTTTGCAGTTGAATTTGTTCTGTCCGCCGCTTTTTACCTTTTTTTAGAAATAATTTTATTTTAATAAATGACAACAATGTTTCTAATGTTTTTCGATTTTACAAATAACTAAATAATCTTAAAATATAATTACTTGTTTAAAAAATATTTTCCTGAAAAAAATTGTTCTAACGACTTAAAGCCATATAAGAAGCCATAGCAGTTATAGAAAAATTAAAAATCGGTTATTTTTAATTTAGAATTTAGATTATTGCAAATGTATATTTTGCATTATTTCATATTGAATATTTATAGCTATAAGATCTCAACATGTATTATTCCAGTGATCGGAAAATTCATATGTTTACTGAAAATTCGCCTTATTTAAGGAAAAATTATTCTCGCTAGTTGAAACTTTATCGTTTGCTTTAAAATACTACTATTTGGAAATTTTTCAAATAATTTCTTTAAAAATCTAACCATTTTTGGAAAAAGTCATCTTCTTTACGGATAATTCATCTAATTCGATGAAATTTGTCTTTTTAGGTTAAACATTAAACTATTTATAATAACTTTCAATATTTGTTTGAAAATCAATTTTTTTTCGAAGATTCATATTTTTTTGAATAATCACATCTTAAATTTCTGTTTAAGAATTTATCATTCAGGACGAAAATTTATATGCTTGTTTCAAAGGAAAACTACTGTGTAAAATTATTTTTTTTTGTTTCAAGTTTCGTCATCAATCTTTTTAGTTGAAACTTTATCTTTTTGGTTGAAGATTCTACTTTTTGGATGAACTTTTAATTATCTTGTTAAAAATTTTACAATTTTCTACCAATGGTCTTTTGGGTATGAAAATGGAACATTTTGGATTTTTTTTTTTCCTTTATCGACTGTGAAATCTTTTTTGGTTGATAATTTAACGCATTTGTTTAAAGGTTGTCCTTTTGTTTTTAAAGATAATTTGTCCTAATTTAAATGGATACATTTTATCGCTAGTACTATTATTATTATTGATATTATTTTACCTTGAGCTAAAAATGATCTAAATTATGACGCCAGCACAGTTTACTTATAAAGGTACACATATTTTGCGTATTTTTTTACAATCTCAGCAGCCGTCTAGCAACCGCACGCGTTTATTATAATATCAGCCCATTCTCTAGATTTGAGACAAATATTGTCTTATAGATAAGAAATTGTCCACCAGATACTTAATAAAAATTATTCACCATTAATTGTATTCTGAAACTTTTTTTTTAAAATAACACTCAGCGGAATTAAATGACACCAACTGTCATGTTTTTTTTTTGTAATATAAAATGACACATGATGATTGTCTCTCTGAAACATCAAACTAGTTTGCGATTATTTCTGGTGCTGATAACCCTGTCCTGAATCACAATAACGAATCCTTTTGTTTATAAATGCAGGACGCCCTCTCGCAGCCAAATATTAGATGCCTCACTATCCACTTTATGTTGATCTACAGTTTTGGGGTGCTCACCGTAGATAGATTTCTGCCTTTACTGTAATTCTAATTCATCTATATTTTTTGCACTGATATAAGTCAGGTCTTTCAATTGAGTGACTTCGGTATCTTGCTGATTATTTTTCTTTACACTCAGTTCACGGTAGAACCTTCTTTCATCTGCCTAAAAGGTTCGATTTTGTTGCCTTCTTACACTACTTTTTTTGAACCAAGGCAATCTAGCAATGGGAAAATCAAGTAGATGCCCTTGGAAGTCTATACTCTCATCCAACATTGCTGGTGTTGAATTCTCGATTTACACGCATGATCAGCTTTCTAATTCTGTATCCTTTTTTATACTAAGTCAATCGAGCCAATTTGCACCTTACTTTGTTGACATCCATATCTAACCTAATCTTCCATGATGAATGTCGATTTTATTATTGCAAGCATCATTTCTTATTTTCAGCTTGGTCAGAGAATGCCATTCTTTTGGTTTTACGTGCCTGAACTCTAGTGACATTGGTCGAAATTCCTTTCAAGGTGCTGTAGTTTTTCTGGGATTTCAGTAATCAAATCAAAGCTGTCAATGTCCGGATACGGTTTTAGGTGTCCACATCTATGAAGGGGAGTTCATCAATAGAAAGTTGTTGTTCCATTTGCATTTTGATGACAGCTATTTCAAGAGCCGAAAGCAATCTGGTTACAGAGATTGAGCGTCTTTGATCTGCTGGATTCTGCTCATATATTCTCGTAGCTAGCTCTGAATACTGAAATATTAAGAGTCGCTGATGTTCTATCCTCATACACTTCCTACTGCTCCCTGCAAAAAAATGAAGGCGCATAACATCTGTGTTTGTATGGTTTCAACATTTTAATCGTCTTCTTGATTCCTGAACCTCTCTTTCTGCCTCTGCATGCACACGGCCATGTGCCTCTGGTGAACGTAGTGGTGTTGGATCATCAACAGATTGAGGAAGGATGTCAGTTGTCGCTACTTGATTGTGTGACGTGGCTTCCTCTAACTGATGTTATTGCCCTTGTTTTTCCACGCCAAATCAGCCTGTTATTAAACTGCATTGCTCGGTCTTCTAAAGTGTTTAGATTAGTCCTGATGTCCTTCAAATTAGCGATAAGATCTTTTAATGTAACTTCCTTCATATAAAGATACTTTGCAGAAAATTTTGTCTAAAAAGTGTATCCTTTTCAGATTTTGGTTTCAAACTTCACACTTTAATAATAGAGACGCACAAATTTATCTTTCATTTAAGTATCCCAGTTGACGATCTCTTATGGCATTTCTGTTGAGTTGGTTGGCTGCAAATAGCAATAGCCAGCCAGAGCATTCTCAGGAGGCACAATTTAAAAATTAAAATTAAATTAACTTAATTAAAATGTAGCCGGTTCTACATCATAGCCACAGACTAAGTAAGGCGACTGATGAGATTAGGATGGTTAAGTTAATTAAGTTCGATTCTTGAAACCTCATGCGATGATGTTGTAGGTATACAATTACCTGCGGATTCTTGTTTAGAACTACTAATTAGCTAATTCCTAATTATCTTATAATTAGCTGTTAATATTACTTTTGAATCAAATTAATGGCACCATATTATTCAATGTAAATTTCGATGGGATTTTTCCATTTCAAATTAAAATGGAAAGGGTAGTTGTGGGAAATTTTAAATAATAATATTTTTAATACCAATATGATAGATTATGATATAGAAGTGAGCACTCACCATTTCAAATCTGTACCAGAGTCAAAAAAATTTTATTTAATTTTTAAATATAAACCTTCGAACCTAAAGTATTTCTAATTAAAAGTAGTTAAAAAAGAATCTAAACATTTAAAAGAGCCTATAACGCAGAAACATTCTAAAGAATCTTTTAAAATTAGGAATAGCATAATAACAAATAAAGTTTTTTTAAACAATTTTTTGTGGCCAAAATAGTTTCTTCTAAATTACGCAGGGAGGAAGGGTTTAAAGTTCCAGGAAAATTTATCACGTATTTTGTTAATTGTCCCTTATAAAAAAAAGAATTTTGTCAATTGAAGTTCTTTTGCACCCTCTCATTTGACCAGAAATTAAATTTTTTGTGCTGATAGTTATTTTTTACGATTGAAATGAAACTGTGTTTTGTATTTTTCAAATGTAAAAAGAGCTGCGCATCTTAGAAAAATATTTCCATTAAACATTTTATTGTAAATTATCACGTTTTTCCATGGATTTTATTTATTTTATTTTAAATGCTATTTTTTTAAAGTGGTTCTGAGAAAATTTGTAGATATGATTCAAGCAAACCAATTTTTAAATAAAATGTTATGGTAGATTGTGTCGTTTTCACAAAAAGTTTATGTTTTGTTTTTAACATATTTTTATTATATGGTTTTATAAGGAACTTTAATTTATTTAATTTTTTGGTTAAACAACTTTTGTATTATTATTTTTTTCGTCTCATGTATGCTTTTCAAAAATTTAATTTTTTTAAATATTATTTTTTACGAATTAAAACCGGCAAGGAAGGCATATCAATTGTAAAATACAATAACACTGTGTGACAAAAAAAACTAAATATACTTTTATGGAGACCTATCACCAGCTGTAGTTCTAGTAAAATTAAGAAAAATGGTACGTGAGAAATTTCAAATACACTATCTATTGTGTATGTTGCCTAAATAAAAACTGACGAGACTGTAGTTAAAAGAATTTGCGATTCATTTACATTTTTTCAAGTTTGACGATATTATTCGATCTTGAAGATTTTTTTCAATAGAATTTTTTTTGATTAAATTTAATTCCGCGTAAAAAGAGGTAATCTTGAATTAGTTTCGATTAAAATTGACGGAGTTGTGTGCATTTTAAGATTTTAAGAGTGCGTTATGAGGGATGAAATTAATAGCAACCGTCATCATAGCTATGTAATTTTTATGTATTATTGTGTATTATTATTGATTATTATTAGAGGAATTATCAGAGTCAAAAATGCTTGTTTGACCTCTTCCGTTTGTATAATTCATCACTGGTTTCTCGGTTCAATTACAGCAGTAATCAGCAAGCATGTTAATTGAACTCTTCCCTCGAAAAAATAAGAATCATATCTTACCTCATATTAGCTTTGCACCACTCAGTTTAGGGAATGAAACTTCTTTTAGGTAACAAATAGCTGCTCCGTCGACTCAATTTCTTCAAAAACTGCTTCGCGTTACCAAGTTTCAAGTGTAGTGGTGGTAGGATGACATTCTCTGGTCGTACTAGTGGAGGGTTTAAAACATTTTTTTTTGCCAATTGTAAAGAGTTGAAGTGATGGCTATTTAGTTTTTGCATACCTATTCGGGAAACGACTATCCCAATCACAAAGGAAGCAAGGATACTTGGTGTACTTACCTTGCATTCCGAACAAAATTGTTAGCACTTTCAAGTCGCTGAATATTTGCCATTTATATGCAGAGTAATTGATTGCGGCGAAGTATTTTTTTCAAATTTCCATACGTTTCCTTCATATCCGTTGCGTATGCTAATAGAACTGATGGCAATTTATTTTCATCAATGAAAAGTCGCCATTCACTTGGCACGTGATCGAAGTCCAAGAAGTCGAATAGTTCAGATACATCTGAACAATAAACAAGTTTCTCATTCTGTTCTTCAGCTTTGAAAATTTCTCTAGAAGAAATTTGATCATCTTTCCGGGACAGCGTGACCTTCAAGTCATCTTCCACCAAATTCCATTGCTTCAATCGAGAAGCGAGCACCTTAGACTGTCTGCGTGATAGATATAAATCACATGTAAGATCCTGAAAGTCCACATTTGATACTGCATGTCGTTCTCTTGGACTTGATGCATACGGAAGGTACTCTTTATTATCAACAGCTTCATGATCATCAGCTTAAACATTATCACCGAATTGGAAATTCTTCAATTCTTAAACTGTAGTTGAGTTAACCAGATCTTTTATGACTTCGGGTTTCGTTACGGTCACAACATCGGCATATTTTATGCGTTTTCGCGTTTTATAATTATGACCCCTTACATCTGTTTTTACAAAAATAGCAGTCGTTCAGTTTATTGTAAGGCTGATGATGCCATATCATCGGAGCAGGTAAAGAAATTCAAACTTTATGACATCTTTTTAATTTCCATGTCTTTAACTTTAAAGTGGATAACATTTAAGTTTTTAGCATAAAAACAAAAGAATAATATCGTAAAAATATCGTCAAACTTGAAAAAATATAAAAAAAATCGCAAATACTTTCAACTACAGTCTTGTCAGTTTTTATTTCGACAAAATGCGCAATAAATATTCAGAAAAGTCTGCGTTTCACCTTTCAAATAAAAAAAAAAGTTGTAAATCTAATTAAAATTAGAGAAGTTATGAGTGATTATTCACGTGAAACTACCCAAAAACGGTTTTTTGGCTACAAAATGAGATTTAGGGGTTAATTTGAAATTTTTCTTAGTTTTACTAGACCTACAACTTGGCATAGGTCTCCATAAAAGTATATTTTCACTGTCACACAGTGTAATGCGAGAAAAGTAATTTTTTTGCTTCTTTCATCGGTTTAGAAATAATAAAATAATTTCCGTATTTAACATGAGAAAATGATTTTTTTTAAAGACAACTTCTTTTTCGCTCATAAGTTTCTAAAAAATTTTATCGTAAATTTGAAGGAATGAAATTCAAATTTTCGATTCTTTTCATATAATTTGCAGAATTTATATTAGCGTTCTAAGCCATAAATAAGCTGGTTTATAGTAGACGCGATATAAATCTTCCATGCTAACAACGAATTTAGGTTAATTGTATTTATAGGATAAAATAGATTGTAATGTTTGACTTTAAGAATTTAGTAATTACATTATTTTGACGTGAAACTCACTCTAATGAGATGTAAATTACTAATATAGATATTTGTGTCATTAGCTCCGTCTCTACTTCAAGTCCACTTCAATACAATAATTAGATTTTCTTCTAATTGGCACAAAATGAGGACTGATTTTACTACTCTTTTATTATTAGCGATGATCTTCGATTCGATTGGTGAATATTAGAATAAAATAAATCTATAATCTTAATTAAATTTTTAAGTAATAACAAAATCCGAATTTGGTATATTTAATCCACTTTTTATTCCAATTTCTATTTTCTTTCAAGCCTTATTTAAAGTTTTGCAAATAAAGTTTAAAAAATTATTATGAAGTTATTTTTTGCGAATTCAGAAAGTGTGTTTTATGAAAAAGAAAATGCGAAAAGTATCCCTATTTAGATGAATTTCGTATCATACGTTGACGCTCACATATGGTACAATTCTATGAACATCCACAAATTACGTGAAACGATTTGGCCAGTGGAATGATTTCTTGAAATCTTTTTTTATTAAAATTATAATGTTATGCGGATGGTTTACAATAAAAATAAATTTTTTTTTTAAAATGTGTCTTTTATTGCTTCATAAGTTTTTACATATGCGAAGCGTTTGAGAATTACAAGGTTTCAAAAATTCCATGTTTTTGGGAAATTTTGACCCACAAAGTAAGTTTTGTTTTTTAAAAGTATCTCGTTTTCTGCAAACATATCTTGTCTTAAACACTTTTAAATACTTTGTTAGTACTTTTGTGGCAAGAAAGTGAATGTAATTGATTAAAAATGTAATATGTACTTTTTATCAATAAACAAATAATTTTTATTATTAACAGTTTCTAACAATATCCTGCCTTAACTACTTTTTAGTAGTTTTTTAGTAATTTTTTGGCAAAAAAGTGATTGTCATTGATTGAAAATGTAATATTTTGTTTTTTTATCAATACACAAATAGTTTTTTTTTTTAATAATTGTTTATAACATCAATATCAATGAAAAGAACATATTACACATTTATAATCAATTACAATCACTTTTTTGCAACCATAGTTGAAACAAAGTACTCAAAAGTGATTAAAACAAGATATAGTTATAAACAATTATTATTACAAATTATTTGTCATTTGTTAAACATATATATTACATTTTTAATAAATTACAATCAATTTTTTTTTCAAAAAGCACACAAAAAAACTCAAAAGTGGTTTAGACAAGATATTGTTATAAACAATTATTATTACAAATTATTTGTTATTTGTTAAATATATATATATATATATATATATAACATTTTTAATAAATTACAATCACTTTTTTATCAAAAAGTACCCAAAAAAACTCAAAAGTGGTTTAGACAAGATATTGCTATAAACAATTATTATTAGAAATTGTTTGTTTGTTAAAAAAAATATGTATTACATTATCAAGTAATTACAATCACTTTTTGGCCACAATATACTAAAAAAGTACTCTAAAGTCGTTTAGACAAGATATTGTTATAAAAATTAATTATTACAAATTATTT
>JAAAKG020172992.1:0-19972 GCA_010014905.2 Druon quercuslanigerum
TGCGAGTGTATCCCCTGAAAGAGAGAATTACATGGTACGAATGCATGCTCTGCGGTGCGAGAAACACCCAGAGCTATCGCACTTTTCGCATCAACGTCTGCGAAACCATGCCGAAGTACTCCAAGAAAGGGGCTATGTAAGTGGAGCACTTACTCTACCAGAGCCAGAACAAGCCAGAAGCTACATGTAGTTGCTTTTTATTTTTAGCATTGATCTTACGATCATCCATGTAAAATACACGGGTGACCTTGTGCTTTCGATTTGCAGGTTTGCCGCAAAGATACCCCTGAGAATGGCGAAGTACTAGAGATAGGGGCAATAATGTGAGGCAAAAGAGGAGTGGGCTCATGGAGTCGCCTGAAAGACACCTCTCTGGAAAGTGACCTTGTTAGTTGTCACACGATTTTTTCCAGATGAGATAGTAAATGTGGTT
This sequence comes from Druon quercuslanigerum, assembly GCA_010014905.2. Classification (NCBI taxonomy): domain Eukaryota; kingdom Metazoa; phylum Arthropoda; class Insecta; order Hymenoptera; family Cynipidae; genus Druon; species Druon quercuslanigerum. The sequence continues at coordinate 434 of JAAAKG020172992.1, forward strand.
TCCCAAAGTGGCATCAATCTCTCTATGCACCTCACGGTTTGCGGATGAACCTTTAAGCTTTCCAAAAGACAGATGATAAGTTTATGGGAGGTCCAATCGAAAGCGTTGCGGTAATCAATTCAGGCCATCGATAAATCACGCTGCCAGGATGCTGCATCTTTGCAGACACATCTATCGATAAGCAGGTTCTCTCGACATCCTGCTACGCTTTTCTTTGAGTCGCGTTGTTCATACATTTCTTGCCACACAGGTCCGATTACCCAAACAATCCTATCATTTAGGATAGTTGTAAACATTTTGTACAGTGTGTTTAGCCAAATGATTGGCCCATAATTCTTTGGGTCAGCTAAGTTGCCCATTTTCGGCAGGAGTACTGTGCGTCCTTCCACCAACCACTACGGAATTGGCTCTTGCGACTCCAAATATGAGGTGAAAATACGGGCCAGATGGAGCGGACTAGTTCTTCATACCTCGCAATACTTTTTTTACCTCCTCGATAGTGATGGCTAGGCATTCTTCCTCAGATGTTGTTATGAGGGCATCACACAACTCCTTAAAGCTATTTATGTTCTCTAAGTCTTCGTCAAGTCTATGCTGCAGTTCGCAGACTTCTCTCAAAAAGACTTCGACCTCCTCTGATTTGGGCGGGTGGTCGACAGCAACTGGAGAGTCTTGGAAGGGTCGAGATGGGTCAGAAAGAAGCTGTTGACTTTCTCTTATCCACCTCTCTGTCCGCTCTAGACTCCTCTTAGCGTCAGATAGAATCCGTATTCTCTTAACAATATGCTGCCTGATGGTCAGCAACTTTGAATTGTTCAGTGTGTGATAACGGATCCAGAGTTCGCGCGCGAAATATCGAACCTTAGCGGTAAAATTCCTGCCACATGTTATATTCTCAGTCACACTGAATGCGGGATGCGCACTGTCTTGCCCAGCCTATCTTTATGGCAGGATGATGCATTCGTCTCTTGTTCTTATGATCAACCGTTGGTATTGTTTTACGGTTTGCATCGGCCATAGCCTTCGCTGCATTATACACACAACAATTGATAGTCTAGAGGTCGAATTCTTCGAAACATTGTCCACGAAGCTCGTCATCCATTTCAGCTAGATCTTTAAGCTGAGGAGAAACCTGGGTTTTGATGCTTCTCCGGGTCATAAAGCATCGCTCGTCCTCTATAGAATGCCTGCCGACGGTTGGTCTTGTCACCTCTTTTTCTTTGCTGACAGCTTGTGCTGGCTCTGGTAGAGTAGGCGTTTCCCTTGCATAGCCTCTTTTTTGGAGTACTTCGGCAGGGCTTCGCAAACGTTGATACGAAAAGCGTGATAGCTCTGGGTGTTTCTCGCACCACAGAGCATGCAGTGGTGCCATGTAATTGTCTCGTTCACGGGTTTCAACCGCATCGTAGCATTCTAGCAAGTTGTGATTTTGTCGCTCCGTCCACCTAAAAGCCCCAAGATTCCCCCCATCCATCGCATTGACTCCATCTTCATTAGCTCCCCCAGCTCTAGAGTGGTCAGCACTGTTGGCCGACCTATTGTCGGGAGCCCTGCGCGTTCTGTTGCAATAAACCGCACTTACTACAACTATGTTCGGTGTTATCAATGTTGCAATGTTTATAATGACATGCCGAGAATAAAATAGTATCTTGGTCTAAGAAAACTTACACACAGAGGTCTGTTATGTGCCAGTGTTCCAACCAACACACACGTGTATCACCGAATCAATTCACCGAATAAAGTTCAATCCCTCTTTATCAACGTACTTCACAATTTCGTTCCGGTACATGATAGAATTTTAAACCCTTTAATGCTAGGAACTTCACTACTGCGACAAAACAGGACCCAATCGCGAAAAATATTATAACATTTTCCACGTTCTAACAAGTTATAACATTTTGAGGATGGAAACCCATTAACCACACCTTTATCAATTTCACTCAAGAATAAGGTTCATGTCCGCATTAATTATCCAAATTACTTGACAGAGACTCAAAGCATATCATCTACAAACTCAGTATCAAAATAAATCCGAAATCAGCTTTGATAACAGGCGCAAGAGAAACACTGTCCAAAAACGTTCTTGTTTATCTACTCAACCGCGTTTCCGGATGATACAAACTTTTGCCGGTAAAAAATTAATATTGATCTCCCATTTCGAAAAATTTCTATCGTGGGATAAGGTAATTTTACAAATGGTCCGTAACTTCACAACCTGTAGCCATGCATCATTGCGTCCTAAATCCACATCATTCGAGATTGTGATTTTAACGACAACAATCTGATTTTATCATTTGAAACATATAGATTTTACAGTCAATTGTAAATTCACATTCAAAGAATTAGAATACAGTTTTGGCGATATAAGTGTTCTGAAGATTCGAAAATATTTTTTGAAACTTTTTTATTTAACTTTAGTAATAGCTGTTGTTATGTTCAGGACCTATTTCTGATCTTAGAATGGAAGAATTCGAATTCGAGATTCTGCACCGTTTCATAAACAAAAAACCTGTATTATATTATAGATGCGTGGATGAAATTGATCTGATTTACATAGAGACATTATCAGAGAATTTAAAAACACACACAGACTACAAATTACCGTAGAACGGGAATCTAACAAAAACATGAAGTTCCTAGATTTTTCTATCACGTATCACGATGGCCATATCCTTACTAATTATTGGTACAGAAACTAAATATAGTCTGTTCATTACACCAATTTTAGTTAGCGCCAGAACCTCAGAGGAGTTGTGCAGTACTGTAGCCACAAAGCGGAATGTGTGAACAATAATGCGCATATTTCACAATTATTTTGAATCAAACGCTGAAAGTTCTCTTTTCATTAATTAGTCTTCTTTATGATCAAATGGTCACTCTTTGAAATAACAAAAAATTACATTTATAAAAAATTCAGTCAATTAACGTCCACCATGGGTACAAACTGATCCAAATTATATCCCTAATAAAGAAACAAAAAATTAATTTTCTGATTTGCCATATACTTTTTCGGAATTTAACATTGCACTAAATAATAAAAAGATTAATTCTAGTCCTGGAATGGATGGGATAGATTTTGAAATTTAAAAAAAGATAAATTTAAAATATAAAACTAATTCTACTCGATACATTTAACGAAATGCACTCAAAAATTATTTATCCTCCTACTTGGAAACACACGTTTGTACATTTTGCACCAAAACCGGATAATATATCACTAAGACCTATATCTCTGACTTCTTTTGTAGGACAACTAGATGAAAGCTTAGCAAAAAATAAACTAGAATGGTGGATCGAGTATCACAATTTATTACCTAATACTTAAAATGGATTTTGAAAAGGATAATCGACGATTGATAACTTAGTAAGTTTTAACCTCAAAATCCAAGAAACATTTATAAAAAAAGAAGTGTTATTGCAACTTTTCTAGATGTAGAGGGTGATTTTAACAATGTTAATCTTGACATACTTTTAGATAAGCTACTAGAGATTGGATGCTCATCAAATTTCCTTCGGTACATTAAATTCATCTCACTTGAAAGATATATTCACACGAGTAGCAATGATAATTATAGATCAGTGCATAGGCACAGGTTTTGAGCCCCTTGCTTCACTTAATTTATGTCTCGAAAATTGTCATGAACTCACCAAAAAATATATGTATTACTCAATTTTCTGATGATATTTTCTTATATATCAAGTGTAAATCAACCACATAAGGTAAAAATAAAATGCAAAAAGCTTGTAACGTTATCGACAAAAATCTAACTCAGATAGGATTAAACTTAACCCCTGAAAAAACTGTATTAGTATACTTTAACAATGTAGGTATTGAACCGGGTAATACGGAAACAAATATATTACAGTAAAATCGACAAATGTTGCACGATTTTTAGGCATTCTGTTCGATGACAATTTGAAGTTTACTACACGTCTAAATTATGCCACAAAAAATGTACCAAAGCTCTGAATTTAATTAAGTTTCTATGTGGCACATGGTGAGGCGCTTGCACAGAGACCCTGAAAACTTTATACAAAAGCTATATTAGATCTATTTTAGATTATGGATGTTCTATTTACTGCCACAATAAGAAGGAATTTCGAACAAAACTAGAAAAAATACAAAATACAGCTATTAGGTCATCATTAGGTTATCGTATTAGCACTCCAAAAACTATATTAACAGTTGAATTCAAACTTTCAATTATGAAAGAGAAAATAGAATATTTATGTAACTGTTACCTAGCAAAAGTTTCATCTATCTCGCTATCATTACCTAAGAAAAACATTGACCATTATTGTAAAATTCTCAAAGAAAAAATTTATAATCAAAAAACGATATTTGACTTATGTATTGAATCTTGCAATAACGTTTTAAAAAAAATAGATCATACAAAAAACTATAATATTTTTCGATATAAGTACAAGTCGATTTCTACTATTATTTCTATGAATACTGAACTTGGTCAAAAATTTAGAAAATCGAAGAATCCTAACAAACTTTTTGATGAAACTTTTTCTAATACTGATGCACTTAAAATTTATACAGATGGTAGCAAATCAACGGAATCAATACATGTAGAAGCGGTTTGTATATGCCCAGAACTCAACATTTGTATACAAAAGTATCGATAAAAATTCCACAGTCTTTACATCCGAAACAGTTGCGCTCAATGACACATTGGAAATTGCTCTGTTAAATAAGGATAGAAACATGTACATCTTCTCTGATTCCTTAAGTGCACTGCAGAGTTTACAGACTACACGTATTAATGTTAAAATAAATGAGTATATTATTAAAATCAGAGAGAAATATGTTAAATTCAATCATGACAATGATAACAATACGTTAATACAATTTTATTGGATACCATCGCATATCGGAATCAAAGAAAAGGAAAATGTTGATTGCTTAGCTAAAGAAGCTGCTAATTCAACAAATGTTAATATTAAAACTATACCATATACTGACTTGTTGGAGAATTTCAAAAATCAAATGCATCTCAATAATCATAAATTTTTTACAAATGATGAGCATACTACAGGAAGAACTTACTTTCAATGTTACTATAATAATAAGCGAAAACCTTGGTGCAATAACAGAAAATTAAGTAGAGAAACTATAGTATCTATTACTCGCATGAGATCAAACCATTATCACCTAGCACCTTCGTTGGCTCGAATAGGAATAATACGAGATTCGAAATGTAAATGTGACAAGTATGAAGAAAATCTGAATCGCGTTATCTTTCAATGCGAATTGTATAATACACAAAGAAAAAAACTGATACAAAATCTTTAAAAACATAATGTATATCTACCGTATAATATTGAATCTTTAATTGCAGAACCAAATATAAAAGCTTGTGAAAATGTAGTTATGTTTCTCAAAGAATGTAACATATAAGTTTAATTAGGCTAATTACATAAAACATTGTACAATCATTTCTGTGTAACTAAGACTTAAAAATGTAAATATAGATGTAACTAATGTACAGCTGAAATTGATCTCATATGAGATTTGAAAGGCTTCATAATTTTTTTTTTCAAATTAACATTATGTATTTCTAGCGGTAATAATACATACGGACCTGAATGTTTACGTCCGAATTAATCCCGATTTAATACCAAGGCCTTTGCACTCCATGTACAAAACTCCCCTTATATCGGGGTTCCAGTGACAACTCACGCAAACAAATAATTATTTCATGAACCCGTGAAGATTTTTCAATGCTTGATGTCTCAAACGAAAGGTAAAGTCATAAACATCACTTTTGTAAAATACAAAATTATTGGTCAGTTAACGCAGAATTTAATAATCTTTTCAACTCTTAGAAAAAATTTTTTAAATATATATTCTGGATGGCGCTATCACCTTTCAAAGTCAAGGCTAATTTTCAAAAATTCACCCGGTTAATAGTTCGATACTATCCATCAGTACATATATTTTGAGAAATAGTAAGAATGGTTATGAAAATCTGAAATCATTAATAATTCATTAAAAATCTATCGAGAGTACTTAAACCTAATGTATTGGTAATTGGTTAATGAAAATAGGCCTCATCCCTCACACAAAATTGTAATAAAAAATACATTTTTGGATATTTGCTAATTATTTCGATAAATTAAAAATAATTTGGCTAAGAACTAAGCTTAGTCTGAAAAGATACCAAAATATAATGAGGCTACGAAGACATAATGTCAAAATTATGCGGTGAATGGATATTACATAGAAGTTTGCAGGTAAATCATATTGAATTAACAGAAATATTTCGCAAATATCAGAAAATTATCCTCAATTACGTTGGAATCCCTGAAAAAAATGCATACTTGACATGTAGAGAAAATATATCTGTTTCAGAAATGATTTCTCTCTTCTGACTAAAAACTATTGATAGAAACCCTTATTATTATTGGCAGAAAACCTTATAGTTTTGATCGGGTTTCTATCCATCTATCCGTCCGATGCTTGACTTAATATGGGCATAGGGCCCAAAATTGATATAGGAATCAAAATCTACATAGGACCCACATTTTTTTAAGGTGATTTAATCTGCCAGAACCATCGTTTTATTTAAAAAGATCTATGCATCCCATCGATTAACATATTTTTCCCCAAACTGATCGGAGTGCTGATCCATCGTTTAAAATAACCATAATTTTCCTTATACTATATGGGAATCTCAAATGTTTTATTTTTTAACTATGGAGGATCACTTTGATCACTTTATAACTTCCAAAAAATGCAATATGAAAGTTCAAATTCTTTGCAGTTTTTTCCTAGTTTAGGATGAACATTTAACAAGAATTTCAGCATGATTGAGAGGGGACCGATTTGCCATGCACACCCGGCTGGACCCTTTGACTCAAGTCTTAAAATTGATACGGAGCGCAAAATACACATAGGGCCAAAAATTGACATACGGCCCAAATTTACGTAGGCCAAAAATAGATGTGGGGCTCGGCGTCTATATATAATAAATGTTATATCAAAAATAGCCAAATATTTATTTTTAATATTTAATAAGCCTCCCTCAAACCCAAATCGTAGTTAAAAATGTGAAAAATTATACATTCAATGGATAATGGACACATATTTATTTTAAAACCTTTTTACTTACTGATAAAGATATCTAAATATTCATTTAAGGATAATATACTAATATAATATAATTTCTTAATATAGTGATATATTTTTTTCAATTGCAAGTAATTGCCTCGGCTTTAATTCACCTGTTAACTATTTTATGATATGAATATCAAGATACAAGATACAGAGAAACATTCCTTTGGCGAAATATCTTCCTGGGGTAAATTAACCCATCGTACGCCAACTACCTCCCCCTGAAAATAATTCACCCTTCACTTGAATAATCAACCCATGGAGAATAATTTCCACATCGCAAATAAATCCCGCATATGACAACAACTTCCTGTGAAAAATCCTCCCTCCATTGTAAATCCACCCTCTGATGCAGAAGCTTTACCTAGCCGACCAAGGGGATATCGAAACAGAAGTTATGAGTAATCCGCAATGAATGCCACCGCTATCTAGATCGCCCCAAGAGTAATCCATACAAAGTACTTGCGATTCTCAATGGGTACACTACTACCCAGATTACCCCAAGAGTCCCACATAAAACTGGTCTTTAAAAAGACCAAAGACCGATAGGTCGATCGAGAATTTTGAACAAGAGACTCTGGCCCAAAAAGAGGAACGTGGGCAGCCTCCAAATGCGGTCCCAAGTCAAAAAAAATCCTTCGGGCACTAGAACGCCTTCGATGTCAGCCTCAAAAACAATCCCCAAAACTGCAATTTTTAAAAAATTTGGATATTTTGGGCTAAAATTTCTTTTGATAAGATATTTCTACTAAGTATTCTCGAACAAACTCGTATGAGAGTTTAAATGAGATGTAATGAGATATAATGCGCCTTTATTTTTATTGGCAGAGAAAAGCGGACAAAGTTAGAGGAGATATCTTCATCGACTCTTGTTACATAAGTACCCAGAGTTACCCCCAAGAATCTATTAGCAGCATCTAACAGATCAGCTTCCTATTGTTTAATTTCGCTTGGAAGATGGGAACAACGAAGACCTGATTGAATCTGAAGGAATCAGTGCTAGGGATAATGAGCATTAAGTTCATGATCCACTACAATAAAATCCGTTCATTAATAACGATGTTGTGAACAACGAGATCCCAGAAAACCTACAGCACATTGAAAGAAATTTTGCTGATGCTTTACTAGAGTTCAGACATGCAGAAAAAACAAGGAATTCTATGCCAAAGATGGACATCACAAATAATCTGCGTGCACTAATATAACACATCAATAGCAAGGTTTCACTTATGCATTTGAACGCAACACAAGCAGCGTTAGAGCTACAAACTGTTGTATACTGTGCAGCTGTGGAAAATGTTAGAACGTTGGGACGCAGAACTAGACATAAAAACGCAGCCTTGGCCACAGGAAGGGCTCTAGATCACCATGGAAGATCAGGTTACATATTGATGTCAGCAAAGTAAGGTGCAAATTGCGCCGAATAACTGAATATAAAAAGGAAATAAAACGAGAAATCTGATGACTATGTTAGAAAAATCATGCACCCTCGATACATCGAGACATTCACACCATCAACACTGGATGAGATTATAGACGTCCTATCAGACACCTGAAAGAAGTTTCTATCGTGAATTGAATATAAAACAAAATAACCAGCAAGCAACCGAAATCCCTCAGTTGGAAAACATGACTAACTATTGATCGGGTGTTTGGTTATAAACGAATAGAAGCAATTCAGATGCTGTGTGGTTCCAGCTAGAGAACACCAGGTACAAGTAAAAGTACCTGACGAGTGTACATCCTGCGTTGGCAAGGTCCTTTCAGAAGATCATCAAACACCCAGACCTGTCGGTAGGCTTCATGCTCCAGGGTACATCGTACACGTTGCCTACAAAACCAGATGCTCAAAACCCCTCAAAATTTGGATCGATAGCCTGTCTTCCAAAAATTTATCAATGTCTTTCAGCTATAATATAATTGCAGATAACTTATATTCTCACTGCAACGAGAATGACATCCTTCCACAAGAACAAAAAGTGTGTTGTGAAAATTCGCGAGACATTAAGGATCAAGTAAATGCAGAACAGTGAATTTAGCCAGGGAGGGATTTCGGAATTAGGAATTAGGCAATGGCTAAAGGCCGGTCACATAAATACCTGGATATTCTTGAATTTAAGGAATCAACATACGATAATTAGAAATAGCCTCATAACTGCCGTTACTACAAGACTCAGATTGATTCCGAAGAATTCTCTCAACTATATAAAAAGAATCAGAGTAATCAACACCTGTCATTCCTGCCCTCACGTACTCCTTCGGGCTCATAAAATAGTCTAACACTACTTTGAAAGGTTAAACAGAACCGTCCACGTTGAAATTTCGAAGGACCAAGTGCACCACAATCCGTGGATTAAACGCGTAGTTGTACCACGACATAGATGGGTAGGCACATTGCAGACGTCAAAAAACTGTGTAAGTCAGAAGTTGTATAGTTGTGAGACTATTTTAATAGCAAACAAGTGGTTGCGCTTTACAGCACTATCCGGAAATCGGACATGAAGCGAATAGTAAAGCATCGAATATTTGGCTGAGAAAGGGCGTCCTGTGCACAGAGACGGAAGAATTCATCATTGTGTTTCTGAACAAGGTTGTCAGCACCAAAAATTATAGCAAACACATTTTATTTTAAGAGGTGGTTGGTCGGGGCCCATTATGTGGAGATACCAACGAATCCCTCGGGCACATTATTGATGATTGTTGCGTAATGGCTCAGAGAGAATATATACTAAGACATATTGGTGTGGCGTGCATTATACATTAACAACTTGCCATAAACCTGCGACTTGTAACAGAATGGATGCCTTTCTATAGATGCATTCCAATGTCCGTTTTAGAAAACAAAGATGGTCGAGTTTATATAATCGAAATTGCTGGTCCACTTACCGAAATTTGTAGGAAACCTACAAAATCACGACCCATAAGTATAGCGAGCTAAGGCATGAAGTAAAGATATCATGGAGGAATGTGAAATATGCACATTTTCGTCCTATTGTGATTTCGACTACAGATAATGCGCACGTAAGATGCACTGAACATTTTGAACATTCAGGATTCAGTAGGGTACTGGTAGCTGCTCAGAAAGCAGTTTTATTAAACACCGGTCGCATTGTGCGAAACTTTCTCGACTATCAGGAAGCAAGCGACTTAAAAACCTGTGGATTGCCGGACGGCAGCTCTAGGGAAGCATCCAGAGGCGACTGTTGCCACCTCCAACGCTCGCGGCCGCTGTTTAAGTATAACAGCGGTAAAAGACGAACTCCAAACTACACTATGCTCCTAATTTTGTACCCACAAAATCATCGCATTAATTTCAAACAACGTATTAAATTAACTTATAACATCTTAATCTCATTAGTCACCTGAATTAGTCCATGGCTATGATGAAAAACTGAGGTCACCCAAGAACAAGTTTAAAAAAAAAATCTACATAAAGAGAAGAGCATTCAGTGGGTCTGTCCAACATGTTTCTCGAGCCTGCTTCAGAGTTCAGAAACGGAGGGATTTCTTTTTGCCTGTCAAGACGGCATTTTAGAGACATACTGAATGTTGATATAATGCCCATCTTGCCATAGACCCGGGGGGAATTGGACCCCGTTGTGAAGAATGATGAGTTAAGATCTACTGGAATTTCCTCTTCACCACCACTTAACATTTTAGTGTTACAAGCCTTATATTGTCCTCCAAGATCTGAAGACGAAGATCATTTACGGGATTGAATTCTCGGCACCAGCCGATGGTAATATTAAGGCCAGGGAGGAAGAAAAATCAGTGAAATATGAAGTTCTTTTTTTCGAGCTAAGCAGGCTGTACAAAGGCTATAATCGGGTTTATAATCGGTTGCCTAGGAGGGGTAAAAGCTTTATTTCTTAGCCACCTCAATAAAATCCCGGCATGCTAGCGCCAGGCTTAGACCATCGCAAACGAGATGCAAAAGGCTGTTCTTCTGGAATCACTTCATCTGGTCTGTCAACACTGTTTCTCATAAAATTCTATATAGCTTCGTAGCTCTAAAAAAGTATCCAGAGGTGAAAGGCTTATCTCCGACTATGCCGCCTACCGCTTAAGCTCATCCACGGCTAGAGACCAGACTCCAAGGAACAGTGTTGTACGAAGTGTCTTGCGTAAATTTTCCGCTCTTTCTTAACTCCTAGGATAGAAAGAGTAGGAGGGGACGACGTTCATGCTTCGGTTGCATCGGAATTGGTTACTTTAGGCTTCTGGGGCCTACAATTTCTCACATAAATTACATAATACTTGTAACTCGCATCAAAAATAATCAATACATTGTTCAATCGCATTTTTACACACTTCACATGTACAACTTGGCAAACTTCGTAGTAGTAAGATCCAAAAGCACTAATCATTCGTATACTTTATAAAGCGCCTGCTCAGGTCGGTTTAGTCAGTTCTCGCTATCCGCTCATCCCGGTCTCATTCTTTCGATTCATCTGGAATTTAACCGAAGGGCCTATGACAAAGCCACCGGGCGCGCATTCGGGTTGCGGATAGAGGATCCCTATATCAAGGCTGTATGCTGAACATGCTTACAATTATTAATAACAGTAGTAGACAATTTTCCAAGTATGGTGCGTAAGGAATCAACCCCTAATTGGACGCGTAACAACCGTGTGAGAAGCTGAATGGCACCTGGGCGAGGTATCTTAAACAGTGACTCGAGGTACCGGCTGACCTCTCAGAGTATGCAGCCTCACTCTTGCATGCGGGGCTCAACAAGGAAGAAACCTTTCCTTAGCAGCTCGTTGGCACAATAATAACACCACCAAACCAACAAAATGTTTTTGATGCGGTTCAAAATGATCGAACGCGCAATGAACCCGACAAAGGGTCGGTCAAAAGAGCCGATCATCCAAATTTCGGGTGGCTGAAATTAATTTAGTCGAAAACTCGACGACGAACGGGAAAACGTCGACATTGAGTGGACGAACCAACTCAAGGATGACTTTCTAGACTGCTACGGTGTCAGCATTATCCCTATTCAAGGAGACATTATGGCTAAGTTTGATTAATGTGTGTGATACTAAGGAAAATGTATCGATGTTATCAGTGTTAAGACTCTTTTTTTGTGGGTTAATTCAAACCAAATTTAATCTGCTAAATTATATTGTGTGAGTTTGTATTTTGAGGTTATGTGCGTTACAATCCTCTACCATAATTATTCTTGAGTGCTATCAAAGATACTATAATATCTTTGGTTCTACCGTCAGTATCGGTACGACAGAGACCTACATTATCAGAATGACAGAGCTGAGAAACGATCCTTAAAATAGTGCACAAATATAATATTTTTATTTAGCACAGTAAATTTTTTTGTAGTTACCACTAAAAAAGAGCCCGGGGACGTGCGTTATAATATTTTATAGCATCTTCGAATTCAGTTTTGAAAAATTTTCATTTTTGTGTAAAAAAAAGCCGAGGAGACTGAAACCGATTTACCACACGACGAAGTATCACATGCCCTTAAATATCATCAAGGAGTATACAGGAAAGGTTGGTATGGACTTTGGATTGGACAAGAGTGCCAATATTAATCTGAAGTTAAGAATAATTACTGAAGTTCCTGATGTCCCTGAGCTTGAGAATGTAAATGTTTTTAGAGATATTGACACTTGAGAGACCTATACATACGCGGGCGTGCCTCACAGCCGCATAAAGGACATAAAATCAGTGAAGTTGAACAGAGTATCTGAGACTAATATGCTTGTCGTCCCGGTTCTACTCTACGTACTTAGATTTCTTTAATAAACGAAGAACGAGCTTACGGGCCCTGATACGGTCCGTTCCGCGATTATACATCTCACGCCACCAAGGCGGACGCGGACTTCTAAATCTCCAATGTCGTCATAACCAAACTGTTCTGAGTACAGTTTAAATGGTTGGAAAGGACTGAGATCCTCTACTAAAAATTGTCAGGAAACACAAAATGATCGCCAAAGGAGCGATCCTTTACAAAGCCGCGGATCAGACGACCGAGACCCCTTGCTTGAATTTTAACATCAGAAATTAGGAAAGTGCATTACTCCAACTAGATACCTCAATTCTAAAAGCCGAAGTAGAGAAAGAAGAGGTTCAAAAATTCCTAGGTACTTAGCATGTCATGCACAAGTAAACACGCTGAGTACCTAAAACACATACAACCCGGGTGTTTCATTCACGCGGGAACGACGCATCTCGAAAGATATAATGTGGCACTAAGAGTGCCTTAATAAGATCTTTGTCAGTCTTACTGTGTAGGGCGCGATCCTACCTTCCAGCGTCTTTAGATCTAGAACCGCAAGGTTTATAAACATGAACATTGATTCTGGCATAGTACACGAGCTAATCGGCCTTTTATCTGCATCTGCCCTCCTCCTGACTAAAATGCTAACTAGTTTCTTATTTTCTATAATCCTTCAATTTACGATTAGTTAAAAAGTAGGTACCGTCTACTCGGTATAGATACAAATATCGCCATGCAATAAAACTTTATTTCACTCGAACATAGCAGAATCTTATTATTCGTTTTTCGTTAGTTCAAGGTTTTAAACCTCATCTAAGCAAAGCGTTTTACGCTACTTAACGAAAATTATATTAAATTAAATAAACAGAGCAGATAGTTTTAAAGACTAATTTTTATTTAAAAGTTTTAAACTTACTTTGATATAGTTCAGGCTGCATGAATCGTCTCATAGGGCATTTCTCAATGTGTTCCTGCATATCGAGTTTGGAAAAGCGATGAGTAGCATTGAAAGGACAAATTTCCCTGAAGCTTTCGGGATATTGCTGTAATGAGAAAAAATAAAATGGTAAATTAAACCAACTAAATTAAATTTATCGTCAAGGCAACGGAGTAAAAAGATCGCACTGAATTTTATAATTAAATAATTAAGGTTTCCGTTGACATAAATTTAATATAATGATAAATTATGCAGCTTATATTGTTTTATTGTTATTGTGAAAGTTCGAGTTTTATGCGAGTTGCCGAAAAAAACGTAACCAGTTTCAAGATTCAGGTTATCATCCACCCCAGTGTTTCAAAGAGCTACGGTGACTTATCTGCCTTCATAAAAATCCCATACTTAAATCATTTAAAGAATTAGGAAAGAACGGGTTATAATTAGCTAATTTATAAAGAACTTATAAAAGAGTCCCGGGACGGTTGGATATATTCTCAGGTTAAATATTTTCAAAAAAGTGAACGTCGTTCCTGAAGTAAACTTCAACGAGGATTTCTATGGTGAGCTTCATTTGACCTTGAAGTTGACCTTCATGGCGTTTTGAAGGTCAAATTTGTTTTTTTAAATGGAAACCCCTTTTTTACATCTACAATCGATAGAGCGAAAAATTTTACGTTCAGGTACGTACCCAAATCATAGGTCAATTATAAGGTTCAAGGTCAGTTAGAGGTCAATGCAGTTCCTGAAGTAAATTTAAAAGAGAAATTCATTGGTGAGCTCTGTATTGATCTTGGTTACAGCGTTTTGAATATTGTAAAATCATAAGGTAATTTTTCATTAAAAGTTCCAGGTGTTCTGGTGAGAGTTCTGTTCCTCCCCAAAGAGTTATACAATCCTATACCGTTTTTCCATACCTAAGTCAATACCTAAGGCGATACCATAAGTCCTATACCGTTTTTCCATACAAATATTACGAATCGAAACTAAATTTACGTATTACGAGTACATACTTACTATCTTTCGCTAAAAAATTATTATGGCGCAAGCTAAACTTTCGGAACGAGAGAGGGTATCTGTATTAATCATGCGTGGTTGGGGAGATCGAGTTAGATCTTATGATCAAGTTCGTTTGCTTTTTAATCGCACTTTTCGTAATGGAGAAGGGTTAAATCCTGTCTTAACATCAACAATTGAAAGAACTGTAAGGCGCTTTATGAATCATAGATCTATCAAGGACCTTCAGAGAACTGGTCGGCCAAAATCTGCAGGATCTGAGGAGATATAGATGAACATAGCCCAAGCATTTGTTGAAAACCCACACCTTAGTTTACGTCGAGCTAGTGATGAATGAGCATAACGTTGCTAACGAGACAGTGCGAAATATTTTAAAAAGCATTAATTTCCATCCTTACTAAGTTCATCTCGTACAAGAGCTCAATAAAGACGATCATGATCGTCGGGTTGAATTTTGTGACATTATGATGGACAGAATTGATAGAGATCCTCTTTTCTTGTACAATACAGTATTTTCAGATGAAGCTACTTTCACTTTAAAAGGTGAAGTTGACAGGCAAAATTGTAGATATTGGTCCAACACAAATCCTGATTGGATGTTGAAGAGTCACACACAATATCTACAAAAGATTAATGTTTGGGCCGGTATATTTAATGATACACTGATAGGCCCTTTCTTCATCGATGGTAATCTCAATGCCCGTGAAGAGCTTCTCAGAAACCAAATTGTACCAAGAATAAGGGAGATTACAGGTGATAATTTTCAAAATGTTTGGTTCCAGAAGGACGGAGCAGCGGCTCATTACGGTAGGAGGTTCGAGCATATTTGGATACTCAGTTCCCTCAAAGGTGGAGTGGAAGAAGGGGTGAAATCGAGTGGCGTGCTAGATCTCCTGATCTGACGCCTCTCGACTATTTTCTTTGGGGTTATTTAAAGAGCAAAGTATACTCAACACAACCCCAAATGTTAGACGAATTGCAGAATCGGATTCTGCAACAGGCTACTTTGATTGATAGGGAAATGATTCGTAATGCTGTAACTCATTTTTACAGTCACATAGCTTTTTGTCAAAAAGCTCAAGGTTTTCAGTTCGAACATCTTCACTGAAGCGTGAGAAGCAAGGGTACTCACGCTTATCAAGCACCCCAAAGGGAACAGAATTTACTATGTCCACGTCGTTGATCCTGGGTAATGCTAAATGTAAACGTAAACTGCTTGGAAAAAACCTTGAAAAACCCTTGAAGATCATCACCAAGATCAATACAGAGCTCACCAATGAATTTTTCGTTGAAATTTACTCCAGGAATTGCACTGACCTCTTGGAAAACTGTTAATTTCAAATATCCTCGAACTGACCTTGAACGTTACACTGGACCTATGACTTAGGTATGCACCTGAACCTGGATGGGTTCAGATCCCAGCGGAGATAGAGACATTTTTTTCACAATCTTAAGATTTATGAATATTTTAATAATATTGATATAGACCAGTAGACAAACAAAATTAACATCTGAAATTAATAATTAAATATTCCCTGGTCAATAAACCTAAGATCAACAATTAAAAATTTTAAACAATGTTCAGATTTTAAAGATAAAAATTGAACTGTTGCAATTCAAAACCCTTATCCTTTAAGGAAATGTAAAATGCCGATTAAAACTTTATAAACTATTTCACTTTTAAAATAATTTTAAATCATATTCAAATATTGTTTCAGTCTATAATATTCCATTTTCAACCCATTAAATCTAAAAATATCAACGAGGATAAAGAGAAATTCATAAACTGTTTATCATTAATTTACTGTTTATTGAAAATTAGACATTATAAGTTGAATATCTCAAACTAAATTTAACCCTTCTATGGCACACTTCCCGACATGTAAAATAACTGGCCTCAAGCGAAAATGCTTCCTGCAAAGGCCCAATTCATTATTTTGAGCACCTGATTTTCATGAATTTTCATGTCTGTGGTCTCTGACCCCTGATAGTGGCTCAGATGGTATGGTGATTGTCCTATGTTCCAAAAATGCAGCCTTGGCAGCCTCGCTGGTGTGGGTTCGATTTCTGAAGCACGAGGAAAAGTGGCGTTTGTACAATGCATTTGATAAGACCATAAAAATTCAAATAATAAAAAATTTTAAACTTAATGTATGAAATAGAACGTCTTGCATCGTTAATACTTCAGATAGCTAAATTTAAACTTTTAACGTTAACATTGTAATTGTTGAATATTTTTCTATTTAAAAAAATGTCATTCGTTAGTGAAATTTTTTAACTTCCATGTATGAGTAATAATTAAGCAAATATTAATTTACAAAAAATTTTAGAAGGTTTTTAAGCGAGACAATTTTGCAGGGGGATAGAGCAAGAAATAAACGCATATCTTTCCGTAAAAAGATTCCCAAACATTTCCAAAATTGTCACAAGAGAAACTGAAATATTTAAAGGCAAATGACAAAAAAAATTTGTGATGTGTCTGGCATTTTGACTGCATTTAATTTTAAATTCTTTAATTCCAAATTGTTAAAAGCTTCTATTTAAATGTGTAAATTATTGAGTGTTTAAATTGAAAAATTTTTAGATTTTATTTTAAAAGTTTAAAATTCAAAAATTTGTTAGCTTCAAAACGTTGAATGTTTTAATTTCTATATCCGTGAGACCTTTTTTTAACTCGGGGAAAAAGAGGGAAATGACTGAGGATTGTTTCCCTGAATTAAAACCGTCACCAAGTTCATCTACTTCTTAATGAGACTTACATCATCAATCGAGCGCGCGTACTTTCGATTTCAGACGAAAAATTATTTTTAATTAACTTAAAAATTTCGAATAACACTAATTCGAAATTTTCATACTTCAAAAAAAAAGGTTTTGAATTGACTTTTTAAACACTTAAATTAGAGCTAAAATTAGCTTTTAAGATTTAATAAAGACAGGAGTATTTTCAGTTTTTTTAAGTTCTACAAATATAATTTGCCTAAGATTCTTCAATAAATTAAAAATAATTTTTAAAATTTGTAGATGTTCTGAGAAAGCATTAGGAAATTTTGGAAAAAAATTTTATTATAATCCAGGACTTTACAAAATATTTTGAAACATTCGAGTCAGTTTAAACCTATTTAAGTAATCTTTATAATCTTCTACACTCATTCTCGAAACTTTAAGGTATATTTTTTGAACTTTTCACCCTTTTGGAACCTTTGATAACACAGCCAAACAAAAAATGTTTTTTCGGGACTGGAGGTCAGACTAAGTTTACTATAGGTTTTTGAAGTCGCTGCATCCGAATCCGAGGTCCAAAAAATACCAGCACGTCAGGGTACTGACATAACCTGAAGAAAACCTCATACAGTTTTTTTTTTCGATACCGGGGTGCAAATCAAAAATGTTACACATTGAACATTTAAAACTCAAACTACCATTTGAAGTTCTTTGGGAGGCTACCCGAGACGGAGAAGCGGCGAAGAGTTTCAAAGCCAGGCAAGCAAGCAAGCAAGGCTCGTGCTGTACAGTTTCTTGAAACTCCTCTAAACTTCACCACGCGCACGTTGTTGTACATATAACACACTCGTGCAAGCGCATGCATGCTATACACACAATTTATACAGCAACATTACAACTGTTTCTCTTAATGCCAAGTTAACTTTTTATCTCCAAATTATTTTTCCAAACTATTTGCATACTTACTGTCAGTTTTTTCTCTTGATAAAAATACCTACATTAGAAAAAAATCAATTAAGCTGAAATGAAAAATTCTTATTTGTTACTATATCTGTTCTTAATTTGTTCATTTTCTAAACATTTTTTCAGAAGGATTTTATTACAACAATATCTTAAGGCATTTAAAAGATATTTCAAGTCTGGAGGTTTTTAACCAGCAAAATTTTTCAGGGGATTATTTTGATGATTTTTTAAGTCTATAAAATAATCGTAAATTTATTAACTTCGAACTGAATTGACAATTTTCTTGAGTTTTTCGAGCTTATTACTTAGGGGTGGGTTTTCGATATCGGGGTGTGAGGATAACCACTAAAATTATTTGGGGGAATAACAAGGGGAATTTTTTAAGGCATTAAATACCTAAGTTAGTATTAACTTCTGACTGTTTTTGTCGATTTTCCACATTTTGAAACATCGCGTTTCATTAGGGGTGGCTTTTTGGTATCCGAGCGAGATGTTCTATGACTATAATAATTAGGAGATGCTATTTATGAATTTTCTAGGCTAGTAAATGATCTTATATGTATTAAATTCTAATTAATTTAGACACTTTCTTTAGTTTTTTGAACTCATTAATTACGAGTGGGTTTTCGATATCCGACCGAGAAGTGTAGCTACCAGCATTATGCAAGGGAACAAAAAGGGGAATTTTGTATGACGTTAAACACCTAATTTTGTATTAACTTCAGACGGCTTTTGTCGATTTTCCGAATTTTAAAAAATCGCGTTTTATTAAGAGTGGGTGTTTGGTATCCGAGCGAGATGTTCTTCCAGTACCATCATTAGGGGGATGCTTTTTGTGAATTTTCTAGCCTATTAAATGATCGTATATGTACTAACTTCAAACTGAATTGGACATTTCCTTTAGTTTTTGAACCTTATTAATTAGGGGTGGATTTTCGATATCCGACCGAGAAGTTTAGCTACAAGCATTATTCGGGGGAACAAAAAGGGAAATTATTTAGAACGTCAAATACCCAAGTTTGTATTAACTTCTGACTGCTT
>JAAAKG020173003.1:0-13472 GCA_010014905.2 Druon quercuslanigerum
AAAAGTTTATGTCAAACAAAAAATTTAAATTTTAAAAAAAGAAAGTAAATTTAAAAAAAAAAAAAAAAAGAAAAAGAAATGAAAGATGTTTAAAAAAAGAAAGAAGTAGATGGGGGAGGGGGTGGGGTGGTCGGTCGATAAAAAAATAGAAAGTCGAATTTTTGGACCACCCTAATGGCTAAACATATTTGGAAAAGTTAATCTAAAATGGGAGGGGGGCAGTCTTAACCACTTTTTTACGACTTCTTAATTGTTGAGGGGGTGGGGTGAAAAGAGGGTAAAAACTCTGATACGTAATTTATGAAAGTTCAGAAATTCAAAATTTGGAAGCATTAAAATGAGATAATAACATTCCAATTTAAAACCGATGAGATTTTAATTTTAAGGTTATCTGAATTTTAAAATAACTGAACTACGAATAATAAAAATTTCAAAACATCAAAAATAGATATAAACGCAAAATTATTAAATTTCATATTAATTTTATTGAAATCTTAATTTAAAAAAGGGTTTTCCATATATTTTTAAAATGGAATGAAGAAAAGCATTAGGCGTTTTATTTAATTTTAATACTTTTTCTAGTTAAACGCAAATTTCTATTTTCTTTGTAAAATGTTTAATTAAACTTTTTTCCTGAAATATTTTCTTAAATTTTCCCGCCACGTTTCATATCGAAATGACTTTCGATATTAGAGTGAGAAGAGGTTATCAGGCAGAGGGAGAGAGGGAGAGAAAAAAGAGCATCCGCCATATTTGTTTACTGCAATAATTAAACATTGATGATAATTTTTTCCTGATCGTTGTCGTGACATTTTATATACTTGGTTTTATGAATTAAGTGTATAAAATGTTTATTATAACATAAAACAATCATTTTTATTGAGTATAATGGATGAAGAAGACGACGTTTTATTTGTGAGACGCAACAGTAAGGTATGTACATTACCCTACATAATTTCAGAGTTTCTAAAGTTTAATCTGGACCATATTTATTGTATAAAATGACATCTGGTTTAAATTGATAAATTAATCTACCCCTTTCCTTTATTTTTTTTACATTTTAATATCAACGCTTTCTGAATAAATAGTTTTAATTCGAGTGGGTGTCGCGAAATCTAACCTCAAAATTTCGGTATTCATTTCTATAATTCTATATTAGAAATTAAAACTGATTCAAAAAAATTACATCACTTAACAAGGATTTCATACAATTTCATTAATTTGTAATTTGTAATATGTAATATTTTGTAATTAAACAAATATTGAAAAGTATTTTTTCATATTAGAGGTTAGAGATCTAAAAACACTTTGTGTTCAAAAGGTTTAAAAATCATTTTAAAATTATTTTATTCTCTAGAAATAGTATTAGATTACGTAATAAAATACGACAGCACAATTCATAACATAATTGTTTTCATTATAAAGAAAATCGAGAGTAAAACTTGCAAACAGAACTGTTTAAAAAAAATTAGTTTTGAATAGCCTTCTGCTATAACTGATTTCCCAAAGACAAACCTATACGCAGAGTTTAAAATTTTAATTATTCAAAATTGTAAGTTTTTAAATTAAAAATCATTATAAATAATAATTTTGAAATAGAAAATGTTACAAGTGCAATAATGTCATGATAAGAAAATTCAAAAAAATAATAATTCATAAATAATAAATAAACATTAAATAGTAACTAATAAATACAAGTATAAAATTAATTTTACCAAATATTTCGCAAAGATTTCAGATAGATGTCGCAGTCATTAAAAAATGTTCGTAAAGATTTCAGGAAGATTTCGGAGATTGCAGTATGATTTTAATAATTTCCTAAAGACATCGCAAAATTTTTGAAGAGTTCGCAAAAATTTCCGATAGGTTTAGAAGATTTCACAAAGATTTTAATAATTTTTCAAAGAATTCATAAAGAATTCGTACTGGTTTAAAAGATTTCACAGACTTCCGATAGATTTCAAAGATTGCACAAAGACTTCAATGATTTTTCAAAGATTTTACAAATTTCTCAAATATTATCAAATATTTCAAAAATATTTTTAATATTTCGCAAAAGTTGCCAAAAATTTCACAAAGCATTCGGATTAATTTTAAAGATGTCACAAAGACTTCAATTATTTTACAAAGATTTCCGATAGATTTCAAAGATTTCAATTATTTCACAAAGATTTCGAATATTTCGCAATGATTTTAAATATTTATCACATATTTAGGATAGATTTATAATATTTTAAAAAGACTTAAATGATTTTTCAAATATTTTCAAAATTTCTCAATTATTTTTAATATTTCGCAAAGGTTTCCAAAGATTTTACAAAACATTAAACGATTTCCAAAAGATTTCTCAAAGATTTCAAATATTTCGCAAAGATTTCAGATAGGTTTCAATGATTTCCCAAATATTCAATAAGATTTTAAAGATTTTTGATAGATTAAAAAGATTTCACAACTCCATCAATGATTTTCCAAAGATTTCAATAAGTATTGCCAAATATTTCACAAAGGTTTTAATGAATCCAAAAAGATTTCAAATATTTTTCAAAACTTTCCGATATATTAAAAATATTTCATAGAAAGTTCAGATAGATTTAACAGATTTCACAAATTTTTCATATTTCTCAAATATTTTTAATATTTCGCAAAGGTTTCCAAAGATATCACAAAATTTAAACGATTTCACAAAGATTTTAAATATTTCGCAAAGATTTTAGATTGATTTCAACGATTTCCTAAAGATTTAATAAGATTTTAAAGATTTGTGATAGATTAAAAAGATTTCACAAGTACATCAAAGATTTTCCAAAGATTTCAATAATTTCACACGTATTACCAAATATTTCACAAATGTTTCAATGATTTCAAAAAGATTTCAAATATTTCGCAAAACTTCAGGTAGATTTAACAGAATTCGATGATTATTCAAAGATTTCTCAAATATTTTTAATATTTGACAAAGGTTTCCAAAGACTTCACAAAGATTTAAAATATTTCGCAAATATTTCAGATAGATTTCAATGATTTTCAAAAGATTTAAAAAAGATTTTAAAGATTTCTGATAGATTAAAAATGTTTCACAAATACTTTAATAATTTTCCAAAAATTTCAATATTGTCGCAAATATTACCAAACATTTTAATGATTTCACAAAGATTTCAAATATTTCACAAAAATTTCGGATAGATTAAAAATATTTCATGAAAATTTCAGATAGATTTCAAAGAGTTCACAAAGATTTCAATGATTTTTCAAAGATTTTAGTAACTTTAAAAATATTGTCAGATATTTCAAAAGGATTTTAAATGTTTTGCAAAGATTTCCAAAAATTTCAAAAAAATTTAATTATTTTATAAAGATTTTTAATATTTCAGAAAAATTTCTTAAAGATTTTAAAGGATTCGTATGGAATTGAAAGACTTCACACAGACTTCAATGATCTTAATAATTTCACAAATGTTACCAAATATTTCAAATATTGTCAAAAGGTATCAAGAATATTTTGCAAGGGTTTTAATGATTTTATAAGAATTACAAATTTTTCAGATAGATTTTAAAGATTTTAAATATTCAGCTAAGACTTCGAATAGATTTACATGATTTCACAAATACTTCAACTGTTTTTTAAATATTGCACGAATTTCTCATACATTACCAAATATTTTAAAAATATTTTAAACATCTCGGAAAGATATCAGAAAGATTTTAATGATTCTCCCAAGATTCCACAAAGATTTTAAATATTTCGCAAAGATTTTCGATAGATTTCAGATGTTGCACGAAGATTTCAATAATTTTCCAAAGATTTGACAAAGATTTTAATTATTTTGAAAAGATTTCAGATAGATTACGAAGAGTTCACAAAGTCTTCAATGATTTCCCAAAGATTACAATAATGTCATAAATATTTCAAATATTTGGAAGGGTTTTAATTATTTTCCCAAGATTTTCCAAAGATTTCAAAGATTTCCAATAGAGTTTAGATATTGCACGAAGATTTCAATGATTTTCCAAAGATTTAACAAAGATTTTAATTATTTTAAAAAGATTTCGGTTGGATTACAAAGATTTCACAAAGACTTCAATGATTTCTAAAGATTTCAATAATTCAACAAATATTACCAAATTTTTTAAAAATATTTCAAATATTTGGAAAGATTTCCAAAGATGCCAAGAATATTTTACAAACATTTTAATGCTTTCCCAAAGATTTCAATAATTTCACAAATATTACAAAATATTTCAAATATTTGGCAAGATTTACAAATATATCAGAAAGATTTTACAAAGATTTAAATGATTTTCTAAGGATTTTAAAGGTTTTAAATATTTCGGATGAATTTAAAGGATTTTACAAATACTGTAATTTTTTCACAAAGATTTCAGGTAGATTTTTGAAAAAATATAAATGATCCAGTCAATTTAAAAATTCTATTTCATAGGGGGACAAAACTTTGCCCCTTCCTGGTTGATTTCGGGGGGGGGGGGGGCTAGGGCTCTGGCACCTCTGTTTAATTTACATAATTTAAAATTGTACAATTATAAAAAGAACTCCTTTTATACTTGATCGATTATAAATCCAGAACACTGAAAATAATAGTTTAAGTTTTAAGCATTAGAAACTCTCTTCTGGACGTACATTGTTCAGAATTATTAATCAATTTCCAATTAAAAGCCTTAATAATTGAAAAAAATTAAATTGAAGCGTTCAAAGCATAATTTCAAAGAAATTTTATCGGTTATAGAGAATTCCAAATTATCGCAGCGTTTAAAATACAGGAATGGATAATTATTTTTAATTTGAATCGTTCAAACTTGTATTTTTTGTTTAGTTTTGAATTTACAGTAGCGTAAGTGTTTTTTGAGGGCCTCAAAATCAAGTATTCAATTTAACGTTATTAAGTTTTGTACAAGAATTTTTATTGACATTGTTTCTTATATTTTGCCGAAACTTTCAAGTTTTTGGAAAACCAGAAAAAAACAGAAATAAATTCAGCTGAAAAATTTAATATTTAAATTATCAAAATTAAATGCATGCTGACTGAAAATAAGTGAAAATAATTGAACAATCTTGTGTTTAGAATTTAATTGTTCAAGATTTAATGATTTCAAATTTGAATTAAAAATTAAATGAAAATTTTAATTTAAAAATCCTTTATAACTAAATAAATGTAAAATTAAAAAATTAAAATTGGAATAGTGAATTTAAAAAAAGAAAGTCTTTTGACTTGACCTTGTCATTCCAAATGAATTTGTTAAAAATTGTTCAATTTTTGATCGAAATCCTTCAGAGCTAAATAATTTTGAAGTATATATGTTGTAGTTGAAATAATTCAAAATTGCGGAATTTAAAAAAGAAAGCCTTTTAACTTGTGTTTGTCCTTAAAAATTAAATTGTTAAAAATTTTACAATTTTCCACTAAAATCCTTTGTATCTAAATAATTCTAAAGTAGTAGAAGAGGTTCAAATTAGAATAATATCATGTTAACAAAACTCAAAACTATTTGTTTCTAGTTTAAATAATTCAAAATCGTAGGATTTAAGAAGGAAAGCCTTCCTTTTCGTTCCAAATTAAATTGTTAAAAATGTTACAATTTTTAATTAAAATCCTTTATATATAAAAAATTTTTAAGTAGAAGTTAAAAATGGATTAATGTCATGTTAAACAATTAAAAATTATTTCCTTTTAGTTAAAATAAATCAAAATTGTAGAATGGATTAGTTTACTACTCACCAGAGTGCGCGATTTGTTCGGGTCCGAGTTCAGCGAAAATCTAAATTTAAAATATCAAACATAGCTTTTTTTATAAAAATTATTGATAAAAGTTTATACTTAATTTGTAAAGTAAAGTAAAAAAGTAAGTCATTCTTTTTGAAGATAAGAAATTTAATATTTGAATTGCTAGTCACTTTTTCATGCATATTTCTGAATTTTACAAAATAACATTATTTTCTACTAAAAAAATTCAAAATACGTGTTGTGATAAAATTCTCTATTATTCCTACCAAATAGTAGAATTTTTAACTAATAAAGATATATCTTTTTGTACCAAAAATGAACTAATTCAATTTTCAACCAAATGATGATTGTTCAAACAAGAAGATTAAGTTTTTATTGGAATGACAAATTTTCAACAAAATACATAAATTTTCAATTAAATATTTGTATATATAACAAAAATAGGTAAATTTTTTACTACAAGACAACGAATTTTTAACCAAATTGTTAAATTTTTAACTAAAAAAATTGAATTTCCAACAATATATACAATTTGCGACAAAATAGATAGATTTATAACTAAAAAAAAAATTTCAATAAAAAAAGGGAGAGTTAACTTTTTGTTAACAAAATTACTTTTGAACAAAAAAAGCGAATTTTTAATAGAATAGTTGCTTTTTCAGCCCCAGAGAGGAATTTCCAAATAAATTAATGAATCTTAGAAAAAAAATACTTTATAACAAAGTAGTATAACTTTAAACTGAAGAAAGATGAATTTTCAACGAAAACTTGAATATATAACATTCCAGTCAAAAAATATTTAAATATTAGTTTAAAAACAGTTGAATTAAAAAAAAAGATAACTTTAAAATGAAATACTTCATTTTTATGTTCAAAAATTAATTTTCAAGAACAAAAAATTAGCTTTTTATTGAAATAGTTGAACTTTGATCAAAAGAAATGAATTTGCAACTAAAAAGAAATTTGTAACCATATATGAAATAGTTAACTTTTCAGTTAAAAAGATAATTTTGAACCAAGAAAAAGGAGGTATGAACGAGATACTAAAATTTTTAATCAAAAAGTCGCGTTTTTAACCAAAAAATTGATTTTTACCCGAAAAAAATATTTTTAACAAAGTACTTAAATTTGTAACCGCAGAAATGAATTAAAAAAATGAATTTACATTCAAGCAGAATAATTTTTTGTAAAAATTCAATTTTGAAAAACATAGTTGAACTTTGAACTAAAACGATCAATTAAAAAAAAGAAAAACTAATTTTTTTTAAATGAGTTAGGTTTTGTAGCAAAAAATGTTTTTTTAGCCAAAAAGATTAATTCTCAAGCATCAAGATTAATGTTGTTAATTTTCAACCAAAAGAAACGAATTTTCAATAAAATGCATGAATTTTCGTCAAAATGGTTCATTGTTAAACTAAAAGATGCGAATGTTTAATCGAAAACGGACAAGTTAAATTTTCAATTAATAAATTTTTAAGGAAAATAAACTGATTTTTACAAAAATAGTTTATTTTAAACCAAAGGGATGAATCTTAAATACACAATTTAAAATTTCATGGTTGATATTTCAACCAAAAAGTATTTTAAATCAAAAGCCGTTGAATTCAAACAAAAAGGACGAATTTTCAACATATCATGTAATTTTTCAATTAAACAAGATCAATTTCAAACCAAAAATAAAACAAAAAAATAAAAGATCTATTTTTAACTGTAGAGATGAAACTTTGACAACATTTTAATTAAAAACAGTCTAATTCAACAAGAAAAGACTTGTTTTCTCCAAATGGTTTTTTAATTTTAAAATACGGTTGTTTTTAGATTTTCCTAGACAAATAGAAAACTTTTGAAATAAAACAAAAAGAAAATGTACTTTAAAATTTTCTTTTAGTAAACAATAATGTTATCTTTGTGAAATTCAGAATTATGAAAGACTGACCGTACTTAAAATATCAGTTTTTTTTTCTCAAGCTGAATAACTTACACTTTTACACTATTTTACGAATAAACTATAAACTTTAATAATACTTTGTATAAAAAAAGCTATTATTCATATATTAAATTTGAATTTTGCCAAATTCGGACCCAAACAGATCGCGCAATCTGGTTAGTGGTAAACTACTTCATTTAAAAAAGAAAACCTTTTAACTTACCAACTTTAAATTCAGATCACTCACAATTTCAGTTAAGATAAAAAAAATCAAGATTCTCTTCTTTAGATAAATAAAAACTAAGGGGAAATATTCCGTCATATTTTGCAAAAAATATCATGTTTTTGTACAAACCAAAGCTTCAAATTTTGAAGCCGATACGTTTCGAATTCTACAGTGAAAAAAACATTACTACGCTTCAAATTTTCTGAATAATCAAAGCAATAATTTATGTGTTGGAAAATATCTAAATTAATGTTATAAAATATGGATTGTAGATCGAGTGTTTATTATAATCAATCTTTAGACAATGAACGACGAAACTCACGAAGATGTCTGGGATGATTCTGCCTTGATAAAAGCTTACGATAAAGCTGTTAATTTGGCCAAAGAGGAAGTTACGAAGCGGATGGGTTTACAGGAATCTCCGCCGGAAAAACCTAACAAATCTGCAGCTCATAAAGAACATCGACATTCTCAAAAAATGCAGAGGGTTAGCATTTTTCGTTACTAATTAGAAGAAATAAAACATTAAAAATGTATTTGATTTCTATCATTTTTTGGAACGATTTGAAAATAAGGGCCGATTTATCTTTGCCTTCTTTTTTTTAGAAATGGTGCGTTGGCTCTCCTTGTCGAGCTGTATACTCCGAAGATGGAGAGCTTTACGAAGCCATTATTACAAAAATGCAGGAAAATACTGGGACTTGTATTGTTAAATTTATAGGTATTTATAATTAATTCTTTAATCAGTTAGGGATTGTCATGGAAATTAAAAATTAAAACCGAAGTTAAGAATAAATTTATTATTTTTTTCAGGATTCAACTAATTTGATCAAAATTCGTCTTTTTGAATTGAAAATTCAACTATTTGGTTAGAAATAAATTTTCTTGGATAAAAATTCGTCTTTTCGTATTAAAAATTCATCTTCAATTATAGAAATGTCATCTTTATTGTTTGTCAAAAATGCAAAGTGTTGAAAGCTTAACTGCTTTGTTAAAAATAAAAAGATAATAATTTTGAGTAATTATTAATTAATTTTGGTTAAAAATAGAAAAGCTTGTCGAAAATTATTTCTTACCTTCAGTAAAAATTAATTTTTTAACTGAAAATTTAAATAGTCCATGTTTGGTTGATAATTTATGTTCTTTAGTTGAAAAAACATTTATTTTCTTGAAAATTGGTCTTCGAAAGTCGAATATTAATCTTCTTGGTTTTCAAGAAAGATATTCTTGTTTCAAAATTCAATTTTTTTTTGAAGATTCATATTTTCGGTTTTACAGTGGTTTATCTTCTATTGTAAAGATTTTATCTTTTTTGGTTACAAATGTAACTTTTTGATTAAAAATTTAATAATTATTGTTAAAAATCTTTTTTTGTGGAAATCTATTTTTTAATTGAAAACGTAACGATTCCATTTTTGCTTGAAAATTAATTTCATTTGTTGAAAACTCGTCTTTGGGTTGAAAATTAAATTCAAAATTTTTGTTGTAAATTAACTTTTTTTTATAAAATTATATTTTCGGGTTGAAAATTCAATTTTTGTGTAGAAAACTCGAGGCTTTTTTGGTTTTAAAATTCAACAATTTGCCCGTAAATTAACTGGTTTTTTCCTTTAAAATTAAAATTAAAAATAAAATTAAAATTGAAAATTGAACATTTTGGATTCCATTTTTTTCCTTTTTGACTGAGAAATTTTTCTTTATTGGTTGAAAGTCATCTTTTTTGGTTGAATACAACTGCTTTTATTTTAAAATGTATATTTTTTTAGTTTGACAAATCAACTATCATATTTTTTATAATATTTGCATGGATTTCAAAGAATTTATTTACAAGACGTGAGGGATTTCGTAGGGTTTCAAAGATTTGAAGAAATTTTCAAATATTTTGTTGCAATTAAACCTGAATTTTTATAAATTTATCCTCAACTATTTTCAATGTTTTAAAATTCTTCATTCATTTTTATTGTTCACGTAGTTTATTTTTAATCCTCTCAATTCAACTGAATTGAATGATTGTTTTTTAATTTTAAAAACTTTATTTTATTGATCCTGAAGTCTTTTAACCTTACCATGAATTCTTATGTATTTTATCCAATTCTTTTGAATTTTCTTGAATTTTTCTAAGCTCTTATTTCTTTTTTAAATTCACGTTATTATAATTTTACAGAAATCAACGAAATTTTTTTTTTTTTAATTTTGTTTACATTTTACTTGAATTCCTTGGAATTTAAATTGAATTGCTTTGTAGACTTACGAAATTATCCTAAATTTGTTACCTTTTAAGGGCGAAATTACGAAAGTAATTAGCGAAATACCCTATAATTATGACAAAAAGTACGCTTTGGTCCCGATATTTTATTTCCAACGATTTTAGAATATTTTAAAAACTTGCAAGGAATTTTATAGAGTTTCAAAAAGTTTCAAAGGATTTTGAGCGATTTGAAAGATTTTAGGGAACCTGTAAAGATTTTTAAGGCACTTAGAACTGATTTCAGTAATTTAGTAAAATTTCAAACAATTTGCAATATTTTTTAAGGTACTTCAGAAGATTACATGGCCAATTTTCAATATATTTAAAAACTTTCAAGGGATTTCAAAAGATTTAAGCGTTTTTCAAAAACTTGCAAGGCGTTTAGAATTTATTTCAGTAACTGAGTAGTATTTTAAAGAATTTGAAATATTTTAGGGTATTTGAAAATATTTCAAGGGATTTCAAAAAATTGCAAACGATTTGAAATATTTTAAAGAATTTTTAAAGATTCCAGGTAATTTTAAATTGATTTCATAACTTTGAAAGGATTTTAAATCTTTTAGGGTATTTTAAGGTCCAAGGAGTTTTTAATATACTTCAATAATTTGAAGGAATTCTAAAGTATTTTAAAGATTTGAGCCTACATTAAAAAAAGTTCCAAAGAACTTTAAAGAGCTTTAAAAACATTCAAGGGATTTCAAGTCATTTCAAAGGACTTAAAAAATTTGAAGTTATTTTCTAGAACTGTATTTAATTCCAAAGGATTTCAAGAGTTTTTAAATATCTTAGAGAATTTCAATAGATTTCAAAAAAATTTGGAAGTAATTTCAGTAGTTTAATAGGATTTTATAGAATTTAGAATATTTTAGGGTATTTTAAAAGATCCCAAGGAATTTTCAACTGATTTAAATCATTTGAAGCAATTTCAAAAGTTTTAAAAAGATTTTATATATATTTTTTAAATTACAAGGAATTTTCGAGAGCTTTAAGAAGTTTCAAAGAATTTGAAATATTCGAGGGTATATTACAAGATTCGAAGACTAATTTTCGAGATATTTGAAAGAATTTATTCGCATGCCATTCATTTGCAATTAAATCTGAATTTGTATAAATTTATCCTCAACTCTTCTAACATCTTTTAAATTCGTAATTTATTTTTATTGTTTACTTTATTCTAAATTCACCAAATTCTACTAAATTGAATGTATGTTTTTAAATCTTAAAAAGTTTTTATTTTATTAATCCTTTGCATTTTTATAAGCTTATATCAAAGTTACGGAATTCAATGAAGTTTTTTTACAATTTTTAAATTATTTTCAAATAATTTTAATTTTTTTTTTAATTCACCTTGAATTTTTATAAATTTCATCTATTCTCCTTCCCCTTTAATTTCTCTAACCTTATTATAATTTTACATAAATTAATAGAATTTTTTTATTTAAAATTTGTTTCTCATTTTTTTAAATTCCTTTGAATTTAAATTGAATTGTTTTGTTGACTTACGAATTTGTCCCGAAATTGTTACCTTTTGAGGGACAAAAAAGGAACTCGAGTATGCCAGAAAGTAAAGACCGGGAAATGACAGTGAATTTATTTTTTGACCGGGAATTTTACAAATATTTAGAAGAAAAATTTGTCCAATTTCGATTTAAATAGTCCAAAAACTAATTAGCCTAACTGTTCATCTTTTTCAATTATGACATCATTCAGTTTAGAATGCGTAATTATAAAATCTTCTACTTAAAAAATTTTTTGTTTCAAGTGTTCATTTTTAATTTAAAGAATTTTAAAATGCAGTCTAGAATGCTTAAACAATTAAAAAATTAAAAGCGTTTGAAGTTGATATTTTTTTATAGAAATTTTTTTTTATCAACTGTAAATATAAATAAACAATTTAAAAAATGAGTCTGTAAAGTATTAAAAGTTATATAATTTATATAATTTAAAGTTAATAATTTCCAGATTTTTACGTTAAAAATGA
Organism: Druon quercuslanigerum; assembly: GCA_010014905.2. Lineage (NCBI taxonomy): Eukaryota > Metazoa > Arthropoda > Insecta > Hymenoptera > Cynipidae > Druon > Druon quercuslanigerum. The sequence goes on from JAAAKG020173003.1 coordinate 12,121, forward strand.
AATTGTTTCAATGATAAAAAAGTAAAAAAATGCAAACGTCCGTTTGAAACTTCATGAAATATTTTTAAATTAAAAATAACTTAATAATAATGTTTTTGTTGTAAAATACTGCTTCAGTCTAAAATATTCAATTTTTGATCAATTCAGTTTCAAATTTTTTAAATTAGGAAAAAGGATAATTATTTAATATGTATTTAGCAATATTATATTGTTCACTTAAGACGATTGAATTGTAACCATACATTTAAAAGTAAAAAATCTTAAACTGAATTGTTCGGCATAAAAAGTATGGAATCGTTAAAATTTCGAAGGGCTTTTAAAGTTTGAATGTTACAATTTTGATTGATATTTTTAAAAAATGTTTAATTTGTAAGTCAAATTGTTGAATTGTGGTGTTTAAATAACAATTAAAAAATTATTATTTGTAGAAAAAATTTAAGTAATTTTAAGAGGTGTTTAGAAGTCTTGAAAAGATTCAAAATTCTTTAAAACTTGAAAAGATTCAAAATTCTTTAAAACTTGAAATGATTTCTAATAATTGAATCAAAGTTTGTATCGACAAAATTCGATTATTCGTACCATAATTTCGGTGCAAATAGACACAGCCGACAATAAACAAAAATTTAGATTTTTACAGATTAAAAAAAATGTAGAAAATTTTTAAAAATTGTGGAAGGCTGCAAAAGAATAAAAACATTTTCTTGAGATTCTTAGGCAAATTGAAAATAATTTTAAGAGAATATTCAAAAAGATTTTATAGGATTTCTAAAATTGTTTTAAAAAAGTCTGGAAGATTTTAAGAAAATTTTTTTAAATTTGCAGGGTTTTCTAAAAATTTTAGGAAAAATTCGATTAATTTCAAAAGATATTTAGAAGTTCTAAAAAAATGTCACAAATAATTTTAAATTTAAATAAATCTATAGCAACTTTTAGTTTTCTGATCATTTTGAAATAAAATTTTAAAACTTTTCAAGGATTTTTATACTATTTAAAGTGAAAATAATTTAACCTATAATTTAAGAAGTGTTCTGTTAAAAAAATTAATTTTTCAATTTTTATCGTTTCTAGCTTAAAATAGTTTAAAATAATACAATTTAGAAAAGTTAAAGTTCACTGATTGTTTAATTTGTACCATTGAAAATGATAAAGTGAATTACATTTTTTCAATTTTTGTCAGAATCTTTGAACTCATTATTTTATAAAAATTAAAATTTAAAAATTTTGAAGTTTATCTGCATTTCATTTAAAATTGTTTTAATTGTTTTAAAATTGTTTAAATTCGATTAATTTCAAAAGATATTTAGAAGTTCTAAAAAAATGTCACAAATAATTTTAAATTTAAATAAATCTAT
>JAAAKG020173014.1:0-19577 GCA_010014905.2 Druon quercuslanigerum
GATATTTTAGAGAATATTCAGTAATCGGCTCAAAGAAGGTTGATAACCGGAAAATCTGATCAGGAATTTCATATGACATGATATTTAATTATAATAAAAATTAGATGTATAATTAATATATATAATGATAAATATATAATTATATATATAATAATAAAAAAGCCAGCCATTTAAAATGGGCAATTATGAATCAAGTTTTCGAAATCAAATAATTTAAAAATAGATTATTTAATATTGAGAGCCTTGAACCTTTAAACTTTCAGAGTGCATTTTTAATTCGTGAATAAACTTTTGGAATTTCGATTTATAAATAACAACTGATCAACTATTGATTTAGAACGGATTAAAATAAATCAATTTTCCGAATTGGAAGAGGGATAGTCTTATTTTTTTACATTTTGACTGAGTTAGAAGATAAAATTTATTATTTATTTTTTGATGTTGCTAATTTAATTTTAGTATTTTGGAAGGGAGAAAAGCTTGATTTTCAATTTTTTTTAAATTGAAAGAGGCCATTCTATCCTTTTAATGTTATATACAAAGAATAAAAAGAAACAAAAGTTTATTTTAAATTTTCTTCTGAACTGGAAAAGGAACATTTTTATTTTCCTACTTTAATAGAATTGGAAAAAGGTATTTTTTCATTTTTACAATTTTTATTGAGCTAGAAGGAATAAAATTTGGGATATTATATTTTTCTTAAATATAAGGAGCCATTTTTTCTTTTTGACAATATTGATTGAGTTTAAAAGAAGAATTTGTTAATATATTTTATTTCGAATTGGAAGAGGCATTTTTTATATTTAATACTTATTGAGCTGGTAGGAAGGAAATTTTGATTTTAGTTTTTTCTAAATTAGAAAAGATGGAAGTTTGGTTTTCAATTTTTTTGGGATTTTGAAGAACGATTGTTCTTATTTCAACATTTTTATTGAGTTGGAAGAAGGAAATTTTGATCTTCAATGTTTTCTAAATTGGAAAAAGCCATATTCTTCTTTTCAATTTTTTGTGAATTAGAACAGGGAAATTTGTTTATTTTTAAGATTTTTTAATTAGACTTGGAAAAGGCGAAATTTTTTATATTTATTGTTTTTCTGAACTTGAACAGGGAATGGTTTTTAGTTTTGAGATTTTTATAGATTTGGAAATTACGAAATTAAATTCTTTTTTTTTTATGAAATGGAAGAGGGTCCCGTTTTCAAAAATCTTATTTATTAAGTTTAGGAGAAAAATTTGTATTTTACATTTTATTCTGAACTATAGAAAAAATTTATTTATTTTTAACATTTTTATTGAGTAAGAAGAGGCCCTGCTTTCCTTTTTCACATTATTTATTGAGTTTAAGGGAAATTTTTTTCATTTTTCTTTTTCTTGTTTGAATTGGAAACGGGAGTTTTTGTTAAGAAAAATTTTTTAAAAAAAATTTTTTTTTATTTAAAAAAAAAAAAAATTTTTATTGGAAATGCGCTTTTTTATTTACATAATTTTTATAGTTGGAAAGAAATAATTTTAGTTATTTATTTTTCTGATGAGTTGGAAGAGCGCATTTTTTATTTTATATTTTTATTGAGTTGGAAAAAGGAAATTTTGATCTTTAATGTTTTCTAAATTGGAAAAGGCTATATTTTTCTTTTTTTTTTTTTTTGTGAAATGGAATAGGGAAATTTTTTTTTTTTTAATTACATTTTTTCTTTTTTTTTCATAAAATGGAAGAGGCCGCATTTTTAAAAATATTATTTATTAAGTTTAGGAGAAAAATTTGTATTTTAAATTTTATTATGAACTATAAGAAGAAATTTATTTATTTTTAACATTTTTATTGAGTAAGAAGAGGCCCTGCTTTCCTTTTTAACATTATTTATTGAGTTTAAGGGAAATTTTTTTTATTTTTCTTTTTTGAATTGGAAACGGGAGTTTTTGTTAAGATGTATCCTAAATTGGAGGAAAGAAATTTTGTAAAAAATTTTATTGGAAATGGGCTTTTTTATTTACATAATTTTTATAGTTGGAAAGAAATAATTTTGGTTATTTATTTTTCTGATGAGTTGGAAGAGCGCATTTTTTATTTTATATTTTTATTTAGTTGGAAACGGGAACTTTTTTTTTTAATCTTTTTTTCTGAATTGGATGAATGCACTTTTTCATTTTTTAAATTCTTATCAGAAGGGATTAAATTTCAGGTATTAGTATTATTTTTTTCACTATGAGAGGCCCTTTTTTTAACATTATAAATTGTTTTTGAAGTAATTTTTATTATAAAAATTTATTCTGAAATAAAAGAGGGGATCTTTTTTTCGTTAACACTTTTATTGAGTTAATAAGGCGGAAAATATTTTTTTTTTATTAATTGGAAGAAAAGAAAATTTAGTTTTTATTTACTTTTTTCTAAATTGGAAGGAAGTTTTTTTTTGTATTTTCAAGTTCTTTGGGGGTGGAAAGGACAAAATTGGAAGTCACCATTTTTTTATTTTACATTTTTATTGAATTGAAAAGGGGAACTTTTTCTTTTAAATTTTATTCTGAATTAGAAAAAAGGAAATTTTGGTCTTTAATGTTTTCAAAATTAGAGGAGCCATTATTTTTACTTTTGAATTTTTTCTGAACTACAGGATAAAAATAAAGATTTTCAATCTTTTCGAGATCAAAACAGGAAATTTTGTTTATTTTTAGGATTTTTAATTAGAGTTGGAATGGGTGAAATTTGAGATATTTATTGTTTTTATAAGTCAAAAGAGGGATTTTTTTAATCTGGAGATTTTTATGGATTTTTATAGATATTTCTTTTTTTACATTTTTGTTAAATTTGAAGAAAGAGAATCGTGCTTTTCAATTTTTTCTGATTTCGAAAGATATAATGTTTTTATATTTTTAAGGTCTACATTGAGTTGCAAAGCAAAAAATATTAATTATAATTTTTTTTTTATTGATATTGCCAATTTTTTTTTTTAATTTTATATTTATTGTACAATTTTTATTATAAGTTAAAAAGACGACCAGTTTTAATTTATAAAACTAAATTTGAAAGTAATTTTTGATTGTACTTAAAAAATTTTTTTTTTATTGTAGCGGATACATCTGATTAAAATGTCGTTGACTTTTACAAAAAGAAATCGCGCACGTGCTCGGGTTTGAGCCTTTTTAAGATGCCGATAGATATCTGCGATTATGATGTTGGTATGTAACTCTTGATGAAATCGATAATTTAATACCTCCCACTCCACCCACATTTTTGATGACTCGTTTAATTTTCCAGGCTTGACATGAGAAAGAAGTTAATTTTCTCGGGCCGTGCCCAACTTCCCCTCAAGCAGCCGAGGGACCACCAAGCTGTTGCCGCCGACCCTTCCCATCGGGGGTCCTTCCTACATTTTAAGGAATACCATACGAAAAATTTTTTTTTTTTTTTCTCTCAATTAGTGATTTGTCATCATTAAATTCGTAATCTTTGATTTTTGAGGATTTCAACGATATGCCACTTGCAATAATACGTTGAACATTAGAAGAAGGGCACCGTTAAAAAGTTTATTTTTTAATTTTAAACTACTAATATAATATTTCTTAGTTGCTAATTGTGAAATAATTTAATTTTATATTTTTAATTTATTTATATTTATTTCCCCATTTTATATATTAAATATTTATTTGTATGTATTTATGTATTATCACTCATTTTTATTTGTTTATTTTATTATTTATATATTTTCAATTTATTTTTAATTTCACTAAAAACATAACTTGACATAAATTTTTGAAAATTTATGGAAATTTTAGGTAATTTATTGGTAAATATGTTCATTAATAGTACTTTTACAAGTAAATATGGTTATTTACCATAAACTATGCAAAATTCCATTTTAAACAATTTTATAAATTTCCTAAAATTTATGAATTTTTTTGGTAATTAATGGTAATATAACAGGTAAATTATGGTAACTTATCATTAATTGTCTAAAAAATCAATTTGAAACATTTTTATAAATTTCTGGAAATTTATGAAATTTTTTGGTAATTTATGGTAATATAACAGGTAAATTATAGTAACTTACCATTTGTCCAAAAATAAATTGTTCAAAATTAAATTTAAAAATGTCTATAAATTTCCGGAAATTTATGGACATATTCTGTCATTTATGGTAATTTTTCAAGAAGGTATGGTAATTTACAGTAAATGACCAAAAATTTAATTTACATAAATTTCCGGAAACGTATGAAATTTTGGGGTAAGTTATCGTAGTATTATAGGTAATTTATGGACAATGAAAATAAATTGCCAAAAATTTCAGTTTAACAATGTCTATAAATTTAATAAGTTAAGAATTAGAAGAAGGGAACCGTGAAAAAATTTCTTTTTAAATTTTATACTACCAATAAAATATTTCCTAATTGCTGATGGTGAAATAATAGTATATTTTGTACCAAAAACATAACTTACCATAAATTTCCCTAAATTAAATTTAACAATTCTGAATTTATGGAAATTTATGGAAATTTTAGGTAATTCATAGTTAATAATGGTAATTTATGGTAATTTTACAAGTATATATGGTCACTTACCATAAACTACCCAAAATAAAATTTTAAACATTTTGATAAATTTCCTGAGATTTATGAAATTTCTTGGTAATTTATGGTAATATAACAGGTAAGTTATTGTAACTTATCATTAAAGGTTGAAAAATCAATTAAAAACATTTTTATAAATTTCCGAAAATTTACGAAATTTTTTGGTAATGTATGGTAATATAAAAGGTATTTTTCGTTAACTTACCATGAATTGCTTAAAATTTAATTTAAAAATTTCTGTTATTTTCCGGAAACGTATGAAAATTTTCGTTTATTCAATTTTAAACATTTTTATAAATTTACGGAAATTTATGAAAAAAATTTATTAATTGATGGTAATATTACAGGTAATTTATAAAAGCTGAAGATAAATTTCCAAAATTCAATTTAAAAGAGCTATAAATTTCCGGAAATTTATGGAAATTTTCTGTCATTCATGGTATTTTTACTGGAAAAGAAATACCGTAAATTATCAAAAATTTAATTAAATTTTTTTTTATAAATTCTCGGAAATTTATGAAATTTGGGGCGATTGTAAATATTTAATAGTTAAATATGGTCATTTATTGTAATTTTACAAGTAAATATGGTCACTCACCATAAACTAACCAAAATTCCATTTAAAACATTTTTATAAATTTTCTGAAATTTATGAATTTTTTTGGTAATTTATGGTAATATAACAGGTAAATTATGGTAACTTACCATTAATTGTCCAACAAATTAATTTGAAACATTTTTGTAAATTTCCGGAAATTTACGAAATTTTTTGGTAATGTATGGTAATATTAAAGGTAATTTATGTTAACTTACCATAAATTGCTCAAAATTTAATGAAAAAATTTTTGTGAATCTCCGGAAATGTATGGAAATTTTCGTTCATTTATGGTAACTTTGAAGGTAAATTTGTTAACTTACCCTAAATTATCCAAAAATCAACTAAATTTTTTTTTAAATTCACGGAAATTTTTTAGTAGTTGATGGTAATATTACAGGTAATTTATGGAAATTAAAGATAAATTGCCAAATTTCAATTTAAAAAAGATCGATAAATTTCCGGAAATTTTCTCTCATTTATGGTCATTTTACAAGTAAATATGGTCACTTACCATAAACTACCAAAAATTCCATTTTAAACATTTTTATAAAATTCCTGAAATTTATAGATTTTTTGGTAATTTATGGTAATATAACAGTTAACTTATGGTAAGTTACCATTAATTGTTCAAAAAATTAATTTGAATTTTTTTTATAAATTTCTGGAAATTTCCGGAAATGTATGGAAACTTTCGTTCATTTATGGTAATTTACGATTTTTTTTTGTAATTTGTGGTAATATTAAAGGTAATTTATGTTAACCCACCATAAATTGCTCAAAATTTAATTTTAAAATTTCTGTAAATTTTCGGAAATGTATGGAAAATTTCCGTTCATTTATGGTAACTTTACAGGTAAATTTGGTAACTTACCGTAAATTATCCAAAATTAAATTATTATTATTTTTTTAAATATTGAAATTTTTTTCCTTATTGATGTTAATATTACAGATAATTTATGGAAATTGAAGATAAATTGCCAAATTTCAATTTTAAAAAAATCTATAAATTTCCGGAAATTTATGGAAATTTTCTTTCATTTATGGTAATTTTACTGGAAAATAAATACCGAAAATCATAAATAAATTTATTAAAATTTATGGTTTATGGTCATTAATGGTAATTTTACATGTAAATATGGTAACTTACCATAAAGTAATGAAAGTTCCCTTTTAAACATTTTTATAAATTTCCTGAAATGTATGAAAATTTTTGGTAATTTATGGTAATATAACAGTCAAATTATGGTAACTTACCACAAATTTTCCAAAAAATTAATTTGAAACATTTTTATAAATTTTTGGAAATGTATGGAAATTTTCCTTCTTTTATGGTAACTTTACAGGTAAATTTCGTAACTTACCCTAAATTATCCGAAATTCAATTAATTTTTTTTTTTTTTTGAATTCACGAAATTTTTGTAGTTTTTGATGGTAATATTACAGGTAATTTATGGAAACTGAAGATTAATTGTCAAAATTCAATTTAAAAATTGCTATAAATTACCGGAAATGTATGGACATTTTTTGTCATCGATGGTACTTTTACAGGAATAATGTGTAAACTTACCGTAAATGATCAAAAATTTAATTAAATTTTTTTTATAAATTCCCGGAAATTTATGAAAGTTTGGGGTAATTTATCGAATTATTATAGGTAATTTATGAAAACTGAAGATAAATTGCCAAAAATTTCAATATAAAAATGTCTATAAATTTCGCAAAAATTTCAGACATTTTTCTAAATTTTTGGTAATTTACGGTAATTTGATCAATTACATATGGTAACTTTCCATAAATTACTGCGAAATCCTATTATCTGCATCCAAAATTTCTTTACAGTTTTTACGTACAAAAATCAGAAGACAAGAAGCTCATAAATCAAAATTAGATTTCTAACTACTTGCTCACATCGTCTAGAAAAAAAAACATTTTAGATATTGTTTTAAAGCAACTGCGCGGCTAAATATTTTCAATGAAAGACTTGGAATTTTATTATCCTACACTGCTGAAAGAAGAATGGAGAATAATAAAAAATTGAAAGTCTATATACTCAAACTCTATATTTGGTAGTGAGCTGTGACACAGATACAAAGTTTATGATCTGGTCGTTAGCATAATCGTGTCACAATATCGCGTTAGTCAGTAAGCACCCAATACACACATAAAAAAAGTAACAGCATATTTTTCATGTATAAAATTGTATAATTTGCACGCGTGTAAGAATACTTTTAAAATCCAGTGACGCCTACATTCACGCTTGTAAAAGCATCGGTGTATCTTCACTTATAATGATTTTATTTGAATATTTTCTTTTTATTGGTCAAAGAGTATACTTTTTTAATTTTTGCGGGAAGATAAGGCGTTTGGATTGAGAGTCTGACCATCATTCTGATTGACAGTTTGACCATTATTCTAATTGGCAGTCTGACCATTATTCTGATTGGCAGCCTGACCATTGTTCTCATTTACAGTCTGACCATTATTCTGATTAGCAACCTGACCATTATTCTAATTGACAACCTGACCATTATTCTCATTTACAGTCTGACCATTATTTCTATTGGTATCGGACCATTATTCTGATTCGGAGCCTGACAATTATTCTGATTGAAAATATGGCTATTATTCTGTTTGGGAGTCTGACCATTATTCTCATTGGCAGTCCGACCATTATTCTGATCAGCAGCCTGACCATTATTCTTCTTTACAGCCTGACTATTATTCTCATGGCAGTTTGCCCATTATTATTATTGGCAACCTAACCATTATTCTAATTGGCAACCTGACCATTATTGTTATTTACAGTCTGACCATTATTCTCATTGGCATCTGACCATCATTCTGATTGGGAGCCTGATCATTATTCTTATTGGCAGTCCAACCACCATTCTGATAAACAGCCTGACCATTAATATTATTTATAGCCTGACTATTATTCTCATAGCAGTCTGACCATTATTCTGATCAGCAGCCTGACCATTATTATTATTTATAGCCTAACCATTATTTTAATTGGCAACCTGACCATTATTCTGTTTGGGAGTCTACCCATTATTCTCATTGGCATCTGACCATCATTCTGATTGGGAGCCTGATCATTATTCTTATTGGCAGTCCAACCACCATTCTGATAAACAGCCTAACCATTATTTTAATTGGCAACCTGACCATTATTCTGTTTGGGAGTCTGACCATTATTCTAATTGACAGTCCGACCATTATTCAGATTAGCATCCAGACCATTATTTCGATTGGATGTATGGCCATCATTCTGCTTGGGAGTCTGACCATTATTCTAATTGGCAGTCTGACCATTATTCTGATTAGCAGCCAGACCATTATTCTTATTGGCTCAATGTTTTTTTGGATGAAAATTTCATCTTTTTTGGTAAAATACTCATTAAATAAAATTTATGCAACACCACTGACAAATTTTATTACAAATATTTTTAAAGACCAAGCAAAATAATTTTAAAAATTTTTTCCTGTGATCTCGAAAATATTAAATTATAGGTTAGAAAGTGTTCTGGTTTTTATGAACAGTTAAACAGCTGATTTTAAAATATGATTTTTTTTCCATAACAGCTTCCTCGGAAGTATTGTTATTAAAGATAGTATCGCTAATTGCACGAACGACTCAAGTAAATAGTTCACAGGATATATACCGTTAGAGTCAGATAGTATTTTTTACTTCCTTTCGTACATTTTTTCTAAGAGACGGAAGCAAATTTTCTTAATAATTTCAAACTGGTAGATTATTTTTATAATATAATTATTAATTGCAAATATTTTTTTAGCAAAAAAGAAGAATTTTTAAAAAGCGTTAAGTTTTTAAGCTAAAATGTCGAATTTTTTTGAAAAATGAATTTCCAATCAAGAAAAAAAAACAAAGAAAGATGAATTTAAGAAAATAATTTAATTTTTAAGAAAAAAATTAAATTAGCATAAAATTAATGCATTTTTTATTCATTATTACCAATTATATAATAAAAATTATAATTTTATAATTTTTTATAAATCTGCAATTTTTTAACGAAATAATTCAATTTATAATTTATAATATTTATACAAATGTTAGCTAAAAGACGAAATTTAAACAAAATTGTTAAATTCTCAATCAAATCAAATCAATCTAACTTTCAACCAAAAAAGTTGAATTTTTATTTAAAAACCCCGAAAATATGCATTTAAAAAAATGACTTTAAATCGAATTGTTGAATTTTTTACCAAATTCTAATAATTTGAAACCAAAAAATCTTTTTTGCTTCGAAACAGTTAAATTTTTATTGCAAAAATTTTTTTTTCAGAAAACAGTTCATTTTCGTTTAAAAATACAAATTTTTAACAAAATGTATCAATTTTCTACCAAAAAAACGAAGATTTTACAAAATACATGAATTTTTAGCTAAATAATTATTATTTTAGCTATAAAGATCAATTTTTAACGAAGAAGGTGAATTTTCAACTCAAATGATAAATTTGCAATCAGAAAACAAAAATGCATTTTACCTAAATTAGTTTAATTCTCTACAAAAAAAGACAAAAATTTAACAAATTACAAGAATTTTTAAACAAAAAGACAATTTTTCTAAAAAACAAAAAATTTCAATTTTCTAAATTGAACATAAATTTTCAACCCAAAAAGAATTTGAAACAATAAAGCAAATTTTAAATAAATATTTAAATCTTTAACTGAAATGATGAATCTTCTACAAAAATAAAACGTAATATTTTACAAAGTATTTCAATTTTCAGCCAAGTAGTTAAATTTCCTACCAAAAGAATGAATTCTTAAAGAAACATCTATAATATTTTATATCTTAAACAAAAATTATTTAAATTAAAAATAAAAAAAGTTAAATTTTTTCAACAAAGAAGATTTTTAAAATGAAATAATCGAATCATCATTAAAAATAGATTAATTTTTAATCAAATGGTTAAAAAAATTAACTTTTAGCAAAAAAAATAAATTATTAGAAAAATAGATGAATTAAAAAAAAAACTTTTTAAAAAGTTTCTTTTTGGACCAAACAATATTTTAATTTAAATCAAAAGTAGTGTCAAGTCTATAATTAAAAAAATTTGAATATGTTCTACTAAAAAAAATATTGTTAATATTCATCAATTATAAATTTAAAAGATATTCAAAACAAGATTTTACGAGATAAACTATTCAAATAACAAAAATCAATCGAATATCAAATGAATCACCAGTTTCCAAATTAGTCTAGAACATCAATAAAATCCCATATTTTATTATAATTCTAACCTTCGAATTCCTAATTCATAATTCCAAATTTATATTTTCAACCGACATTTATGGACAGCTTGCGACAAAAATTTTCGGCACGACAAGCGCGAATACTTTTAAAAAGAACTGCCAACTTTGAGAGGCGATTACTCATAAAAAAAACGAGAGAAATTTTTTTTTTTAATTCGTTGAAAAGATTATGAAATTCCGCGTCGAATGACCCCTTTTTGATGTATTTTTCACTTTTTATAAAGAATATATCACGTGGGAAGATTTAAAGAAAATGCAAAATTCTTTCGAATTTTGTACCTCGACTTAAACTCATGGAATGGCCCAGAAAAAAATGCAGCAAAAATCTTGAATTTAGGGTACAGAGACTCTGAAACCTTATTTTTAATTCAAGACTATAAAACTTAAAAAATCTTCATAAGTTCCCCAGATATGACTAAAAATGTCCAAGCGTTTCCTCGCCGACTGAAACTTGAGGCAAGTACGCTTGGACATTTTTTATCGTATCTCGGGAATCTATAAAGATATTTGAAATTTTATGTTCGTTAATTAAAGATAAGATTTCAAAGAATAGGGTCTTTAAATTTCAGTTTCTTTTGTTATCAATTTCTTGAGTTACAGCACGAATTGAAGTTAAGGTACTCACTCTGAGAAATTTTATGCAGAAATGCTAGGACATTTTTAGTCATATCTCAGGAACCAATGAAGATTTTTCAAGTTTTATTGGCTTAAATTAAAACTAAGACCCCGAGGACCGTAAAATATAAATCAAAAATTGTATTTCTTTAAGTTTTCTCGGATTAAATGAATTAGCGATTTTAAAAGTAAAAATATCACTGAGCTATGAAGTTAAGTCGGTTTCTTAGAGATTTCTTTTTTATTAATGTCGCCCACGATATGATCTTTTAAGGAAGCTTGCAAGACCTGACTGACGTTCTTAGGGTGACGAGAAAGTGTGTGTCTAAAGTCTAAATACATCCTGGACTGGTTCTTTCCTTTTTAAAAAGAAGAAGTAGTTCTTCGATTGCGTTACAAAATCGAAGCAAAAAATTACATTCTGGCAGTGATCTTCTGAAAAAGGATAGTCATATATAATGCTAATTAGATCATTCCCTCTTGCGTTGCATACAGAAAAAATTTGTTAATTAATAATATAAAAGACTGAAAATATTAATTTTGAATTTATAATTTTTCTACGAAAAAAAAAATTAATTTTCCATCCAAAAAGACGAATTTTTAGACAAAAAGTTGAATTGACAATTTAAAAATATGACTGTCTATCAAGGACATTAATTTTCTAGAAAAATTAGAATTTTCAAAAAAATAGATAAGCTCTCAAATAAAAAAAATCTGTTTTCACCCAAGAATAGAATAGTTAAATTTAAGTTGAAAAATTGTTTTAAAAAATGTTAATTTTTAACAAAGAATAATTGCTTTTTTCATTTAAAAAATTTTCTATTTAAAAACACGAATTTTTAATCAAGGCAGAAGACTGTTTACCCAAATAAATAAATTTTAAAGAAAATAATAGAATTTCAAAGAAATAGTTAAATTTGTAAAAAAATAGCTGAAATTTCAATCTATAAAAATAAATATTTAAACAAGAAGATTAGTTTAGAACTAAAAAGTCTCATTTTCAACCAATAAATATTTTTTAACAACAAAAAATTTCAACTAAAGTGTTGAACTTTAAACCCTGAAACAAAATTTTCTACAGAACTTTTAAACAAAAAGATTAATTTTTAACTAAAATTTTGAATCTTTAACTAAAAAATTAATTTTCCCTTAAGTATTTCAAAACATTCTAGCAAGAAATTTTTTACCAAACAGGTAAATTACAGACAAAAAAAGTTGAAGTTTTGAACTAAAGCGATGAAGTTTCAAACTAAAAAGTTGAATTTTCTACAAAAAAATTGAATTTAAAAAAAAAATTAAGTTTTTACCAATATGTTAAATTTTCAATTAAAAAATGAATCTTCAACCAAAAAAGATTTATGAGTCTCGAAAGAAAATTTTTTAACAAAAAAATGTATTTTAAAGCAAAAAAGATGAATTTGCTACAAAGCAGTTCAATTTTCAACGTTAAAATTAATATATAACCAAATGGTCAATTTTTCGAAAAAAAATTTAATAATTAAATTTTTTTTTAATTTTAAAATGTTCTACAAAAATTTTGATTAAAAAATATAAATTTTCTTTAAAAATGTTGAATTTTCAACCAGGAGAGATTTATGAGAGACGAAAGAAAATTTCGAAAAAAAAATTGAATTTTCAAGCCAAAAAAAAAAGAGTTTTCCGAAAAACGTTTAAATTTTAAATGTCAAAATTAATATTTGACCAAATAGTTAAGTTATCTACCAAAATGGTTGTCATTTTAAATAAAAAAATTTCAATTTTCTTTCAAAATTTACAATAAAAAATATTAATTTTTTTCAAAAATGATGAATTATCAACACAAAAAAACGAATTTCCGAGAACAATTTTTAATTTTCAACCAAGAAAGTTTTGTTGAGGAAAAAAGATAATTTTACACAAAATATTTAATTTTTCATCCAAAAATATGATTTTCCCACAAAACAGTTGAATTTTTAACTTAAAAATAAAAAAATGAATAAAAAACCAAATAGTTGAATTTTCTAGCCAGAAACAGAAATTTTTATGAAAAATTTTGGATTTCAACCAAAAAAGATTTATTAGGAAACAAAAAAAATGTTAAACAGCATATTCAATTTTCAAGCCAAAAAGATGAGTTTTCGACCATTTTTTTATCTCGTTTCAATTTTAGGCCTTATATCAATTTTGGGCTCAATGTCAAATTTGGGATCTGCATTAATTTTGGGTCATGTATCATTTTGGGCCCTATATCAGGTTTGGTCCCATTATTAATTTTTTTCCTGTGCCGGGTTTGGGCCCTATATTTATTTTGGGCACTAAATTATTTTTGAGAAATTTCTATATAAAATTTAAAAACTACATAGAATTCGGGCTTGGATTCAATTTTAGACCTAATATCAATTTTGGGCCCTATATTAATATTACTTCATGTGTCATTTATAGGCCCTAAATCAGGTTTAGCCCATACATTGATTTTTGTTCCTGTGTTGGGTGTGGTCCCTATATTTATTTTGGGCACTAAATAACTTTTGGGACCTATCAATTTTCGACACTATAGATTTTGGGCCATATATCAATTTAGGACACTATATAGAATTTCGTACTATATCAATTTTGGGTCCTTTCGTCCATTTTGGACCCTCTATCACTTATGGACCCAATATCAGTTTTAGGCCCTATATCATTTTAAGCCCTATATGAATATCCTGAAATACCTAATTTTTGGGCCCTATATTAATTTCGCACCCAATATCTATTTTGGGCCATAAATAATTTTGGGCCCTAAGTTAATATTGGACTATATATAGTTTTTGGGTCCTGCATCAATTTTTAACCATATGCCATTTTGCGGTCCTATATTAATTTTTGCTTCTGTTTCAGGCTTGGGCCCTATATCTATTTTGGACACTAAATAACTTTTGCGCTTTATCAATTTGCGACACTATAGAATTTGGGCCCTATATCAATTTTGTACACTATATCGAATTTGATAATATGTCAATTTTGGGTCCTTACGTCAATTTTAGCCTCTATATCCATATTGGACCCAATATAATTTTTGGGCCATATATCATTTTGTACCCTATATGAATATTCTGGCTTACATAATTTTTGGCCCAATATTAATTTCGCACCCAATATCGATTTTAGGCCCTAAATAATTTTGGGTCCTAAATTATTATTAAACTCTTCATCAATTTTGAGCCATATTCCATTTTGGGTCCTATATCAGGTTTGGACTCTATATAAGTTTTTGGTAATGTGTCAGGTTTGGGCTCTATATTTATTTTGGGCACTAAATCAGTTTTGGGTTGCATATCAATTTTTAGACCCAATAGAATTTGGGCCTTATATAAATTTTAGACTCTATATAGAATTTGGTACTATCCTAATTTTGTGTCCTTACGTCGATATTGGACCCAATATCAGTTTCGGACCCTATATCATTTTGAGCCCTATATAAATATTCTTGCGTACATAATTTCTGGGCCTTATATTAATTTCGCACACAATATCAATTTTGGGCCCTACATAATTTTTGGCACTGAATTATTATTGGACTATATATCATTTTTGGGCCCTGTATCAAGTTTGAACCATATGCCATTTTGGGTCCTATATTTATTTTGGGCATTATCAATTTTGACACTGTAGAATTTGGGACATATATAAATTTTGGACACTATAAAATTTGGTGCGATGCCAATTTTGGGTCCTCACGTCAATTTTGGACCCTATATCAATTTTGGACCCAGTATCAATTTTGGGCCCTACATTATTTTGAGCCCTATATCATTTTGAGCCCTATATTAATATTCTGGTATACATAATTTTTGGGCCCTATATTAATTTCACATGAAATATAATTTTTTGGCCCTATATCAATTTGGGACTCTATATAGAATTTGGGGACGATGTCCATTTTAGGGCCTTACCTCAATTTTAAGCCCTAATTCAATTCTGTGTCGTATGTCAGTTTTGGCCCCCTCTAAATTATAGTGCCTGTATCCGTTTAGGGTCCTATGTCAATTTTGGGCCCAGCATCAATTTTGGGCCCTATATAATTTTGAGCCCTTTATGAATATTTTGGCATACATAATTTTTGGGTCCTATATTAATTTCGCACCAAATATAATTTTTAGGTACTGCATCAATTTTGAACAATATGACATTTTGGGTGCTATATCCGGTTGGGCCCTATATTAATTTTTGATCGTGTGTCAGGTTTGAGCCCTATTTTTATTTTGGGCACTAAATCAGTTTTGGGTTTCTATATCAATTTTAGAGCTTATAGAATTTGGGCCCTATATCAATTTGGGACTCTATATAGAATTTGGGACAATGCCAATTTTAGGGCCTTACCTCCATTTTAAACCCTAATTCAATTTTGTGTCCTATGTCAGTTTTGGGACCCCTCTAAATTATAGTACCTGTAACCTTTAGGGCCCTATGTCAAATTTGGGCCTAGTATCAATTTTGGGCCCTATATATTATTTTAAGACCTGTATGAATATTCTGGAATACATCATTTTGGGGCCCTATATCATTTTCGTACCCAATATAATTTTTAGGACCTGCATCAATTTTGAACTATATGCCATTTTGGGTCCTATATCAGGTTTGGAACCTATATTATTTATTGATTAAGTGTTAGGTTTCGGCCCTATTTTTATTTTGGGCACTAAATCAGTTTTGGGTTCTTTATCAATTTTAGACCTTATATAATTTGGGCCCTACATCAAATTTGTACTCTATATAGAATTCGAGACAATGAAAATTTTGAGGCCTTACCTCTATTTTGGACCCTAATTCAATTTTGTGTCCTATGTCAGTTTTGGGCCCTATATCATTATGAGCCCTACATGGACATTCTGGCATACATAATTTTTGGGCCCTATATTTATTTCGCACCTAATCTAATTTTTAGGCCATACATCAATTTTGAACCATATGCCATTTTGGGTCCTATATCAGGTTTGGATCCTACATTAATTTTTGATCATGTGTCAGGTTTAGGTCCTATTTTCATTTTGGTACTAAATCAGTTTTGGGTTCTTTATCAATTTTGGAGCTTATAGAATTTGGGCCCTATATAAATTTGGGACTCTATATAGAATTTGGGACAATGCCAATTTTAGGGCCTTACCTCAATTTTCAGCCCTAATTCAATTTTGTGTCCTATGTCAGTTTTGGGCTTCCTCTTAATTATAGTGCCTGCATCCATTTAGGGCCTATGTAAATTTTGGGCCCAGCATCAATTTTGGGCCCTATATAATTTTAAGCCGTGTATGAATATTCTGGAATAATATTTTTTGGGCTCTATATTAATTTAGTACCCAATATAATTTTTAGGCCCTGCATCAATTTTGAACTATGTGCCACTTTAGGTCCTATATCAGGTTTGGGCCCTATATTAATTTTTGATCAAGTTTTAGGTTTGGGCCCTATTTTTATTTTGGGCACTAAATCAATTTTGGGTTCTATATCAATTTTGGACCTAATAGAATCTGGGCCCTATATCAATTTGGAACTCTATATAGAATTTGGGGACAATGCTAATTTTGGGGCCTTACCTCAATTTTGAGACCTAATTGAATCTTATGTCCTATGTCAGTTTTGGGCCCGCTCTAAATTATAGTGACTGTATCCGTTTAGGGCCCTATGTCAATTTTAGGCCTAGTAGCAATTTTGGGCCCTATATCATTTTAAGCCCTGTATGAATATCCTAGCATAATAATTTCTGGTCCCTATATCAATTTGGGACTCTATATAGAATTTGGGATAATGCCAATTTTGGGGCCTTACCTCAATTTTGAACCCTCATTCAACTTTGGGTCCTATGCCAGTTTTTGGCACCCTCTAAATTATGTTGCCTGTAACAGCTTTGGGCTCTATGTCAATTTTGGGCCCTATATCAATTTTAGACCCTGCATAAATTCTGGGCCTTATGCGGAATTTGGGTCCTACGTCAATTTTGGGCAGTATGTCAATTTTGGGGAAAAATGGGAATTTTCTTGAAAATGGAGAAAAAAATAAGAAGTCTTTAAAAAATTGGAAAAAAGTTTATGAACGGACCCTAATCTTTTAAGTTAATCTGCCTTCTAATTTGATCTTTAAATTATTTGAATGTTGCGAAAAGAAAAAATTGTTAAAAGAATAAATTAATGATCCCTTTGAAAAAAATGATGTTAGAGGGCGTAGGATGTTCATGATACAGTATATTACAGAGATGCTTGTGCAATTGGCTCGTCAGAAGTCTAGCTAACGAAGATTAAGAGAAAGCCACCGCCTATTAAGATCACTAATGAGCATGCTTATAAATATTTATGTTCGTCTAACATGCATTACGTTTTGTTCTATACAATGCTCGAACAGCTACCTGATAAAAAATTATTTTTTTCCTTTTTTTATGATGGTAATAAAAAAAATATATAAAATTTATTTTTGCGGTCGACATCTGAACTATTTTATTAAAATTTCGAGTTTTTTTTTGTCAAAATTAATTTTCTTTATTGATAATATAACTTTTGACTTTTTGGTTAAAAATGATCTTCTCTGTTTGGAAATTCGTCTTTTTTGGTAGAAAAGTAATTTTTTTGGTTAAGAGTTTAACAACTTTGTTAAAAATTCATTTTTTATGTTTAAATATTAATCTATTTGGTTCAAAATTTAATTCTTTCTTTGAAAACAGATTTTTTGGTTTTTAATTAATAATTACTTTTTTACTGAAAATTTAACTATTTTTTTTTAATTGATCGATTTTAGTTTAAAATTCAACTATTTGGTTTAAAATTTATTTTTTTTTTTAGTTCAAAATTCATTTTTATTTTCTTGAAAATTCATTTTTTTGTAGAAAGTTAATCTCGCTGGTTAAAAATTAAATTTTGTTTTGTAACAATACAACTGCTTGGTTTCATGTTAAACTACTTTGTAAAAAATTATTAATTATTGCTTTTTTTTATTTATTATTATTTTTGGGTCAAAAATTAATTTCTTTAGAAATCTCGCCTTTTGGCATCAAAACTTACAATTCTGTTAGAAAATTGCACTTCTTGAAAATTAGTTTTTTTGTTTGTTAGAAAATTTTAATTTTTGGTTAAAAATTAATTATTATCTATAAGAAAAGACATATTTTTTTATTGAGAATTCACATTTTTGTTTGAAAATTAAATTTATTTTTAACTGAAAATTAATTTCATATTGCAAGTTCAACTATTTGGTTAAAAATTATATTTTTGGTTAAATATTAATTTTTTATATTTTTAATTAATTGTTTAAAATTACCTATTTTATTTTTGGTTAAAAATGTATCTTTTTTAGGTAAAAATTTAACGAATTTAACTGGTTAAAAATTTCTTTTTTATGTTGAAAATAAGGTTTTTAAACTACAAATTTAATAATTTCGTTTTTTGTTAAAAATTTGGCTTATTTAGTGAAAAATGAAACTAATTTGTTGAACATTCTTCTTTCGTTATTAACAACTTAATTTTTTATTGAAATTTTTGTTTCTAATTTAAAAATTATGCATTTTATTAGAAATTTGTCTTTTTTTGGTATAATTTGCTTTTTTTCTTCAGATTTTCAGTTTAGAGTTTGCAGATAAAAATCAGAGAAGAATAAGAATTCTTGACGTCTTTTCAGGCTAGATGGAGCTTTGAAGAAAACATTTTTTTTATTAGATTTATTTCAAAAAAAAATATCTCCTTTAATCCACTGGGAATCGAACCACAGAACTTTCGATTCTCAGTCGTATGCTTTTCCGTTAAGCTATCAGGGAAATACAAATAAGAATCCTTTTTCAGAAATACACACATTATTTGTCCAGGTGTTTATTTAAATTTTTCAATGAATCTGTATTATAATCAGAGAATAACAGAAATTCTTAACGTATTTTCAGACTAGATTTAAATACACAACACCTGGAAAAATAATGCGTGTATTTTTTAAAAAGGATTCTTCTTTAGATCTCTTTAGTAGCTTAATGGAAAAGCACCCGACCGTCGATAGGAAGTTCTTCAGAAAAAAATTTAATTACAAATTGTTTAAATTTATAGCTTCATCTAGTCTGGAAAGACGTTAAGAATTGCTGTTATTCTCAGATGATAATACAGATTCCTTGAAAAATTTGAATGCGTTAGCCTGGAAAATTATTGCGTGTATTTCTGAAAAAGGATTCTTCTTTCGATCTCTCTAGTAGCTTAATGGAAAAGCACCACACCGTCGATCGGAAGTTCTCCAGAAAAATATGCAACTACAAATTTTTTAAATTTATAGCTTCATCTAGTCTGAAAAGACGTTAATAATTGCTGTTATTCTCAGATGATAATAAAGATTTCTTGAAAAATTTGAATGCGTTAGCCTGGAAAATTATTGCGTGTATTTCTGAAAAAGGATTCTTCTTTCGATCTCTCTAGTAGCTTAATGGAAAAGCACCACACCGTCGATCGGAAATTCTCCAGAAAAATATTTAATTACAAAATTTTTTAATTTATAGCGTCATCTAGTCTGAAAAGACGTTAAGAATTGCTGTTATTCTCAGAT
>JAAAKG020173025.1:0-27154 GCA_010014905.2 Druon quercuslanigerum
AAAACATTAATTTTAAATTAAAAAGATAAATAGTTGAATAACAATTGAATAGTTAAATTTTACGTTAAAAAATGAATTTTCAACCAAAAATAATTTTCCAACCAAAAATTAAATAGTTAAATTTTAGGTAGTAAAATTTAGTTTCAATAACAAAAAAACATTACATTAACTATTTATTTAAAATTCATATATCGTTGCTGATAAGTCAACTAAAATCTTTTTGGACGAAAATTTAATTTTTTTTTTATTGAAAATTTATCTTTTTGATTTGAAATTTCACCCTTTTTAAAAGAATGTTTATTTTACTAGGACAAAAATGAAAGTATTTTGTTAAAAATTCAAGTATTTCCGCGAAAATTTAATCTTTTTTTAAAATTTCTCTTTTTTTTGAAAATTTATCTTTTTCATTTAAAAATTCGCCTATTTTAAAAAGAATCTTTATTATACTAGGACAAAAATGCGACTGTTCTGTTAAAAATTCAACTATTTCCTAGAAAATCTAACCTTTATTTAAAATTCGGATTTTTGTGTTGAAAAGTCAACTGAAATCTTTTTGGACGAAAATTTACCTCTGTTTTTTTTGTTGAAAATTTATATTTTTGATTCGAAAATTCACCTGTTTATAAAAGAGTTTTTATTTTAATAGGATAAAAATACAACTATTTTGTTGAAAATACAACTATTTCCTAGAACATCTAATCTTTATTTAAAATTCGGATTTTTGTGTTGAAAAGTCAACTGAAATCTTTTTGAACGAAAGTTTGACTCTTTTTTTTTAAATTTATCTTTTTGATTTGAAAATTGATCTGTTTTAAAAAGAATCCTTATTTTACTAGGACAAAAATTTAACTGTTTTGTTGAAAGTTTAACTATTTCCTAGAAAATTTAATCTTTACGTAAAATTCGGATTTTTGTGTTGAAAAGTCAACTGAAATCTTTTTGAACGAAAGTTTGACTCTTTTTTTTGTTGAAAATTTATCTTTTTGATTTGAAAATTCACCTGTTTTAAAAAGAATCTTTATTTTACTAGGACAAAAATGCGACTTTTCTGTTAAAAATTACATACTTTTTAGTACAAAATTCCAATATTTTGTTGAGAATTCAACTATTTCGTAGAAAATGTACTTTTTGTTTAAAATTTATAGTTTGCTGTTGAAAAATGACCTGAAACATTTTCTCAACTATTTTGTTAAAAATTCATCCTTTTTGGTTGAAATTTTTTTTCAGATTGAAAATTTAATTATTTTTGTAGAAACTGATATTTGGCAGAAAATCCATATTTTCATCTTGCGAAATTAACTGAAACCTTTTTTGGATGAAAATTCAACAATTTTTTTTTTAAATTAGTTTGTTTTTTGTTTTAAATAATAATTCATCTGTTTTAAGAGAATTTTTTACAATAAAAAGATAACTATTTGGTACAGAATTGAAATTTTTTGGTTAAAGTCATCCTTTTTGGTTAAAAATTAGTCTTTTTGGATTGAAAATTTAATTTTTTTCGTAGAAACTTATTTCTTGTTCGTGGAAAGTAAATGGAAATCTTTCTTAACAGAAAATTCAACTATTTTTGTTTGAAAGTTTTTCTTTTGGTTAAGAATGATTCTTTTTTACTTGAGTATTCAAATATTTTATTTAAAAAGTATTTGGTTCAACAGTTTGTTAAGAAATCATGTTAAAAGTTTTTATTAATTTGTTAAAAATTAATGTTATTAAATTTTAAATTTAACTAATTGAGTAAAAGTTAAACTACTAAAGTTAACGGAAAATGTAACTTTTTTATTGTTTAAAATTTGTCCTTTTTTATTTCATTTTTGTTGGGTAAAAATGCATCACTTTCGTGGAAAATTAATTTTTTACTGAAAAATCATTTTTATTGTATGAAAACTCAATTTTTGTTGAAAATTTGTCATTGGCTTTAAGTTTTATATCAATTCTTAATTCTTTCTTGAGGGAAAAATCTTTATTGGTTGAAAATTCGTCTTTTTTTTGGGGGACCATTTTTTAAAAATTAAATACAAAAAGGTCATTCTTCAATTAAAACTTAATTACTTAAATTTTCAGTAAAAAAATGAATCCTCAACTAAAATGATGGAATATTTAACTGGAATAGTATTTTCATTTTCAGTTTAAAAAATCTATATTTTCAACCATAAAAAAGAAACAAATTTTCAATACAATAGTTAAATTTTGGGTACAAAAATTCATTTTCATAAAAAAAATCCAAAACAAACACAACTTTTCAATCAAACAGCTCATTTAAAAATAATGATTTTTTAATTAAATTGATGAATCACAAATAAAAAAATTAATTTTCAACAAAAGGTTTTAGTTTTTAAAGAAATAGATTTATTTGTAACCTAAAAGATGAATTTTCAACTTAAAATAAATGAATAAAATTTTACATCCAAATTCTTAAATTTTAAATGAGAAAAGGTCAATTTTCCACCAAAAATGGAATGGTTCAATTTTCATTTAAAAAAATTAATTTTCAACCGAACTGATAAATTTTAGACTAAAATTATGAATCTTCAACTGAAATAGTTGAATTTTATACCTAGCAAAAAGATTAATTTTTTCAAAAAAAAAATATGAATTTTCCACAAATTATACTATATGAATTAAAAAAAATAGTTTAATTAAAATTTTTTTAATGAAATTTCTAACGAATAGTTGAATTTTCCTTTAAAAATTTAATTTTTAATAAAAGAAATCGGACTTTCAGAAAAATAGTTATATTTTCGGTAAAAAAATTCCTTTTCATCCACAGAAAAAGCAAATTCTCAATCCAATAGGTCATTTTTCAACAAGAAAAATTAATTTTTCATTAAAATGATGAATCACCAATAAAAAATAATAAAATATTTATTTAAAGAGTTTATTTTTCAACCAAAGAAATGAATTTTGAATTAAAAAGATTAATCGTCTTTAAACAAATTACCTTTTAATAAAAGATTTTTTTTAACGAAGTAGGTTTATTTATAACCTACAAGCTTAATTTTCTATTTGAATAATGAATATTTAAATGGAGTACTTAAATTTTCAAACGAAAAAAAAGAATAGAAAGAATTTTCAAAAACTTAAATAAATTTTAAAATAAAAAACACAAATTTACATCTAAATTCTTAAATTCTTTCTAACAAAAAGATGAATTTTCAAGCAATAAGATTAATTTTTTCCAAAAAAATGTGAATTTTCTACAAATTATATGAATTAAAAAAAGTTTAATATTTAATTTAAAAAAATCAAATTTGTAAGGAATAGTTGAATTTTCAACCAAAAAATATCCAATTTCAACCAAATAAAACACTTTTTAATTAAAATGATGAATCTTTAATAAAAATAAAATTAATTTCAATAAAGAGTTTATTTTTCAACCATGTAGGTATTTTTCTAACTTAAAAGATAAATTTCCAACAATAAAAGAATTTTTAAACATCGAGATTAGGTTTCAAACAATAGAAAAGGTCCTTTTTCCCCTCAAAATAGTTAAATTTTTTACTGGAATAGTTATATTTTTAGTTGAAAATTTGATTTTTTATCCAAGTAGTTACATTTTTAAAATTAAATTCAATTTAAAATAAAATCATGAATCTTCTAACAAAAAAAAATAATTTTTTTATAAAAGAGTTTAGCTTTGAACAGCAAGTAGTTGAATTTTTAAGAAAAAAAGGTAAATTCCCAACGAAAAAGGAAGACGTTTTTTTAATTATGATTCAGAATTCGTTTTTTTTGTAGTAAAACATCAATGTTTTCAACTGAAAATGTAAATAATCCATTTTTTGTTGAAAAAAATTATTTTCGGTAATTCAAAATTTAACTATTTTCAAAAATAATATTTTTTTTTTAAATTAGACCATTTAGCGCTTGTCTGAATAATTAACTATTTTAATTATAAATTAAATTATTTGGATAAAAATATATTTTTGTTTAGTTGATTTATTATTTATTATTTTTCTTTATTCGTTGAGAATTAAACGATATTTGAATAAAAAAACAAATTTTTTTGAGTAAAGATATATAATTTTAGTTAGAAGTTTAAAAATTTTGTTCAAAATTCGCTTTGTTTTCCGTTGAAAATGATTTTTTTTTAATGAAAATAGGACTATTTTGAAGTATATTTGGTTAGTATTATGATTACAACAAATTAAAAAAAATCATTTTCTCAGCATAATTTTTATTTTGTTGTTCTTTTTCGGTAAGAAATTAATGTTTTTATTGGCAAATTCAACTATTTTGTTAAAAACTTATCTTTTTGTATAAAACTCGACTTTTGTTTTGTTAAAAATTAATCTTTTAAACTGAAAATTAAACCATGTACCTTTTGTTTTATTTTTTAAAATTAAACTATATTTGCTTAAGAATGTATTTGTTTGCAGGAAACTTTAAATCTTTTCTTAAAAGTCCTTTTGTTTAAATAAATGAAATAATGTGGTTGAAAAGTCGATTGTTTTGGTAGAAAATTCATTTATTTGGTCAAAAATTCAACTGTTTGGTTAAAAATTTAAATATTTGATCCAAAATATATGATTTTACTTCAAAATTCATATCATTTGGTTGAGTTCAGTAAAACTTGACAAACATCGTACAATTAAAGTGATATGAAATTCTTTATAGTTATTGGCCTAGTTTTCGTTGATTTAGAATTCTGATACGCATTTTACTATTCTTCAACTTAAACCAAATTCTTGAGCACATTTAATTATTATCTAAACACTAATAAACAAGTTAAATAATATTCTCAAAACAGACGATTGCAGGCAGTTAAAACAATTTAGTTTTATAGATTTTTCAGTAAAGTGCATAACCCAAGAAATCAATTTGGAGCCAATAAATGTCAGCAAGTGTAGATTAAAAAGTCCCCTGAGCCAGACGAGGTTAGAACTCGTGACAGTCGTGAGTATTTTCCCAGATTAACAAAAGGCATTTATAAACCAATTTATTATAAAAGCGTCTGCTACGTCAAACTCTTCGAGATGTCACCGTGCTCCAAAACTACAGTGTTTGTCAAAACTTTCCGTCGCTTAAACTTTGTACCAAAAGAGTAATGTAGTTTAAATTATGAATAAATACATACCAAATGTACCGAAGAGTAATGGAAAATGTTTTAACTGTCGGAACTGGCCAAAATATGCCAAAAATCGTCGGGGTTTTTAATATATTCTTGTGTTCATAGCCATCTTGAACGGACTAGCACGAACTAGTGCGGAATAGAACCACAACACTCAACCAGAAGACAGGACCACGACTCTTCCTACCTGCCGCTAGGATGCGCTAGCTGCACTAGTCATAGTTCCACGAAAATTCAAATCGGATGAAAGAACAAACAAGTACAAACAAGTACAAACAAGAACAAACATTCAAACTACTAGGTATATTTTTTCGTTGAGCATTCATCTGTTTTTTTTTTGGAAATTTAACCACATGGGTAAAGTTTTAGGTATTGAGAATTCAACTATTAGATAAAAAAATAATTTTTTTTGGTTGAAGTCTCATCACATTAGATGAAAATTGATTTCATTTATTTAGTTTAACATTTGCTTTTTTTTTAGTTAAAAATTAATTTTTTGAAATAAAAAATTAACTATTTCACTTTCTTTTGTAATTAAATATTTTAGCTTGAAAATTTAACTATTAGGTTAAAAATTGATTTTTTAATTGAAAATCCATCACCTTAGATGAAAATTAATTAATTTTACTTAGTTCAAAATTTGTTTTCTTTTGGTTGAAAATTAATTTTTCGAAATAAAGATTCCTGTCGAATTTTTTTTTGCTGAAAATTGATTTTTTCAAATAAGAATTCATCTATTTCACTTTTCGTTAAAAAATAAAACATGTTGTTAAAAATATAATATTTTGTTAAAAAATGTTTTTATTTGGTGGAAAATGCCACTATATTTGGTTAAAAATACATTTTTCTTGTTGTTAAATATTCATCATTTTTGCTCAAAATTCATTTCTCTATTTGAAAATTGAACTTTTTTGTGGGAATTTCCTATATTTAAAAAAAAAATTGAGTTTCTAAATAGTAAACCTAAATATTCCATTTTTTCTAATTTACCTTTTTAGTAAAAAATTCAATTATTTGATTAAAAATTCATAAATTTTTTAGTAATTCATAATTTTTGGCAGTAAACGAATTGCCTTGTTTAACAATTAAACTATTTATTTCAAAATTAATTTTTTTTATTAAAAATGAGCTTTTTTTAAAAGTTTTTTTTTTGTGCAAATTTAACAATCCAATTTTTTGTTAAAAATATATCAATTTGGTTCCAAAGTACTAATTTTTGTTTTAAGATTGATCAACAGGATTAAAATTTAATTTTTTTCTTAAAAATTGGTCTATTTCGTTAAAAATTCGTTTTTTATGGTGAAAAATTCAACATTTTGGTTCAAAATTGTTTTTTTGTTTGAAGATCCATCTAAATGATTGAAAATATAATTATTCGGATTTTGCAGTTACAAATTCACTTTTTCGGATGAAAATATAACTCTTGCGTTAGAAATTATTTTTCTTCTGGTAGAAAACTAATTTTCTGAATTAAACAATTTTAATATTTCATTTTTTGTTGAAAATTTAACAATTTTTTTTGGATGTTTAACTTTCATTTTAGATATAAAATTATTTTCTCCAATTAAAAAATGTACTATTTCCAAAAAACTTTTGTTCCTTTAGTTGAAAATTAATTTTTTGAACTGAAAATGCAATTATTTTATTTTTGGTTGAAAATTCATGAATTTATTTGAAATTTGCTTTTTTGGTAAAAAAATAATTTTTCTGCATAGAAAATTCATTATTTCATTTTCGGTTCAGAAATTTACTTAATTTTGTTTCAAATTTAACTATTTTGTGGAAATTTCATGAACTTGTTAAAAATTCGTCTGTTTTGTTAAAAAAATTATTGTTTAAACTGAAAATTCATTATTTAATTTTTGGTTAAAGAATTTACTTAATTTAGTTTAAAATTTAACTATTTAGTTGAAAATTCATTAATTTGTTAAAAATTCGTCTTTATGGTATAAAATTAATTTTCTTGTTTAAAAAGTGATCTTTAACGCTGAAAATTCAACATTTGTGACAGAAAATGAATCTTTTAAGTTGGAGATGCATCTCTTTGGTTCAACATTTTCAATCAAGTTAAATGAAAAATTAATTTTTTTTTACAAAAAATTTAACTATTTCATTTTTGGTTCGAAATTTATTATATTTTTTCAGTTAAGACTCAACTATTTGATTTAAAAATATTTTTGTGTTGAAAATTAAGTTCAGTTGTTAAAAGGTTAACTTTTTCGGTTAGAAAACTAATATTCTAGGTAAAAAAATTATCTGTGCAGTTGAAAATAGTTAGTTAAAAATTTACCTTTTGTACTGAAATTTTTCATTTTTGTTACTAAATAATATCTTTAACTAAAAATGTAATTATTACTACATTTGTTAATGCATTTTTAGTAGAAAATTCGAAACTGGTTAAAAATTCTTGGGTTTTAAAATGTTTTTTTCAGTAGATAATAATGTTATCAATGTTATATTTCTGACATTCCAACTTAATTAATTTAACTTAGGTTTACACATTAACTATAAAATTGTAGGATTATTTTTTGTAACAGAAGCAATTATTCATTTATCTAATTTGAATTTTCGCGGTATAAGGTTTATAGCAGCCAGCGCCAGTGGTTGCGATGGGAATTTTTTTGCACATAATACTGATGAACACCTGTAGGCGTCGCGGATTAGAAACCGCGAATTTTCAAAAATCAACAGTGGACTTTTAAACCTCATGCCCTAAAAAAAATTCATATCTTAAAAATGTTACTAACGTACACAAGAACTTCCAAAAAGCAAAAAAAGAAAGAGAATATACACATATTTTTCAAATAATTATTAAATCATTATCCCAATTCCCCCTTTCTACGCATAAAATTATTAATAATAAAGAAGAAAATATAGAGATCAGCTGATGTTTACGTCTCAAGTTCCAACCGTTCCAAAAAAAGTGCTCCCCAAATACGATATATCGATTTATCGTTCATAACCTAAAAAACGTGTGGGCCGCTGGGTGGCTGGACCTATTCCACCGTCCTACCAAAACGAGTTAAATTTTTTACACCTTTCCGGATTGTTTTGCTGCCGTGTGACTGATGATCATCCTTGCTTAATTGTATCCTTCTATGATAGTTAAATATGTTCTTATAAAAACATGGAGAAGAGTTAAAGTACTCCAAAACAATTGTTACATTGAGAGGTTATATCGTGCTACACGTTTTCGGAGTACGAGGCTTTTTTTTTAAATTTGCATCAAGAAATCTATTTCTTGGCGACTGTCATTTCTTGGGAAGGTAAGGTTTATTTTACGGAGTGGGTAAACATACGCTATGGTGAAATGACTCCTTGAAAATAGTACGCGGAGTGGAAAAATGTAGGAAGTGCAATGGTGGCAGTGCTGTCAAAACTAGTTGCGTTTTGATTATTTGGCAAATGCTTTTAGTTTTAGTGATTTTTTGGTTTGAAGTATTCATAAAAGTAAATAATAGAGTAAATAAAAAAAGAATCGAAAGAAGTTAGAAGTGATTTGGTGAGTCAAGAGTTAAATACAGTTTGCGAAACTTTTTGGATTCGTGAGTGTTTTGGTTGGTCGGAATTTTATGGAATGAGAAACAAACATGAATCTGTATCTTTAATTCCCGGTGAATTCCCTGCCGTATATAACCTTATTTGAGGTGAGATTTTAGCAATTTTACCAAAAAATGAGTACATTTTTTTGTATTTTTCTATAATCTGCACCGTGTTTTTTTGTTAGTATTTATTCATTTTTAAGCAAAAGTGAAGGATTTCTACCACATTGAATATCTGGAAGTAACAAACGAGAATTTCTATTAATTTGATTGTTTTGTTGAAAATTCAACAATTTGGTTAAAAAAAGCAATGTTTTTGGTTGAAAATTAATATTTTTTGGTTGAATTTAAATGTTTTTTTAATGTAAAATTAAAGTCTATTTACTGAATCAAAAACTATTTCTGTTTTTGGCGAGAAATCATCTTTGTTTGACAACTAAATTTTTAAGATGAATATTTCTTAATTTTTAAAAATATTTTCTTGAAAATTCGTGTATTTTGTTAAAAATGAATAATTTTCAGTAGACAATTTTTCTTCTGAGTTAAATTATTATATTCTTTTTTAGAAAACTAATTTATTTGGTTCAAAATTTAACAATTAACGTGGAAATTTCTTCAAAAATTTTAATATTTTGTAGAAAATTCTTATATTTTGTTATAAATTAATCTTTTTTTTGGTTTAAAGTGAACCTTCTCGGTTAAAATTTGATCCTTTTGAATAAAAATTCATTTTTTCAACTCAAAATTAAACTATTCCATATTTTGTTAAATATTGATATTTTTGGTTGAAAATTCATTTCTTTGGTTGAAATTTTTATTTTTTAGTTAAAAAGTTCTTTAAAAAATTTAAATTTTGGTTGAAAATTCATGTATTTTATTAAAAATTAATCTTCTTGATTGAAAAGTGATCTGTTCGTTTGAAAATTATTACTTTTTTGGTTGAAAATCATTTTTTTTAAACTCGAAATTGTCTTCTTGGTTGAAACTTGATATTTTTTGTAGAAAATTCATTTATTTGGTTGGCAATTTAACAATGAACTTTGAACTTTCTTTAAAAATTTGAATATTTTGTAGAAAATTGTTGTATTTTGTTAAAAATTAATCTTTTTTGGTTTAAAATTAATCTACTCGGTTAAAAGTTGACCCTTTTCCATAAAAATTCATTTTTTTGTTTAAAATTAATTTTTTCAAATCAAAATTGAACTATTCTATATTTTGTTAGAAATTTATCTTTTTAAATCGAATACTGAAATATTTAGTTTACAATTAATCATTTATAAGTAGAAAATAATTTAGCTGTGTTGAAGGTTGATATTTTTGGTAGAAAATTCATTTACTTGATTGAAAATTTGACAATTTAGTTGGAAATTTCTTTAAAATTTTTAATATTTTGTAGAATATTCTTTTTTTTTTTTGTTAAAAATGGAACATTTTGAAAGAAAATTCATTTTTTTGTTTAAAATTAATTTTTTCAATTCAAAATTGAACTATTCCATATTTTGTTAGAAGTTTTTTTTTAATTGAATACTCAAATAATTAGTTACAAATTAGTCATTTGTAGTAGAAAATAATTCATCTGTGTTGAAGATTGATATTTTTGGTTAAAAATTCATTTCTTTGGTTGACAATTTAATTTTTTACTTAAAAATTTCTTCAAAATATATAATATTTGGTTAAAAACTCGTTTACTTTATTAAAAAATAATCTTCTTGATTTAAAAGTGATCTTTTTGTTTCAAAAGTATTTGTTTTTCGTTGAAAAGTATTTTTTTAAACTCGAAATTATCTTCTTTGTTAAAAATTAATCTTCTTGGTTGAAACTTGATATTTTTGGTAGAAAATTCATTTATTTTGTTGAAAATTTGACAATTTAGTTGGAAATTTCTTTAAAATTTTTAATATTTTGTAGAAGTTTTTCGTTAAAAATTGAACATTTTGAAAGAAAATTAATTTTTTTGTTTAAAATTAATTTTTTCAATTCAAAATTTAACTATTCCATATTTTGTTAGAAGTTTTTTTTTTTTAAATTGAATACTCAAATAATTAGTTACAAATTAGTCATTTGTAGTAGAAAATAATTCATCTGTGTTGAAGATTGATATTTTTGGTTAAAAATTCATTTCTTTGGTTGACAATTTAATTTTTTACTTAAAAATTTCTTCAAAATATATAATATTTGGTTAAAAACTCGTTTACTTTATTAAAAAATAATCTTCTTGATTTAAAAGTGATCTTTTTGTTTCAAAAGTATTTGTTTTTCGTTGAAAAGTATTTTTTTAAACTCGAAATTATCTTCTTTGTTAAAAATTAATCTTCTTGGTTGAAACTTGATATTTTTGGTAGAAAATTCATTTATTTTGTTGAAAATTTGACAATTTAGTTGGAAATTTCTTTAAAATTTTTAATATTTTGTAGAAGTTTTTCGTTAAAAATTGAACATTTTGAAAGAAAATTAATTTTTTTGTTTAAAATTAATTTTTTCAATTCAAAATTTAACTATTCCATATTTTGTTAGAAGTTTATTTTTAAAAATTGAATACTCAAATAACTAGTTACAAATTATTCATTTGTAACAGAAAATAATTTATCTGTGTTGAAGATTGATATTTTTGGTTGAAAATGAATTTCTTTGGTTGACAATTAAATTTTTTAGTTACAAATTTCTTTTAAAAATCAATAGTTATTTGAAAATTCGTGTATTTTATTAAAAATTAATTTTCTTGATTAAAAAGTAATATTTTTGTTTCAAAAGTATTTGTTTTTGGTTGAAAATTATTTTTTTTTTACTCGAAATTACCTTCTTGGTTAAAAATTAATATTCTTGGTTGAAACTGGACATTTTTGGTATAATATTCATTTATTTGTTTGACAATTTAACAAAATAACTTGGAAATTTCTTTAAAAATTTTAATATTTTGTAGAAAATTGTTGTATTTTGTTAAAAATTAATCTTTTTTGGTTTAAAATTAATCTACTCGGTTAAAAGTTGACCCTTTTGCATAAAAATTCATTTTTTTGTTTAAAATTAATTTTTTCAAATCAAAATTGAACTATTCCATACTTTTGTTAGAAGTTTATTTTTTAAAATTGAATACTAAAATATCTAGTTTAGAGTTAATCGTTTTTAGTACAAAATAATTCATCTGTGTTGAACAATTATATTTATGGTTGCAAATTCATTTCTTTGGTTCGCAATTTAATTTTTGAGTTAAAATTTTTTTTTTAAATTTAATATTTATTATTTAATATTTATTTTTTTTTTGTGTTGAAAATTCAACTACAAACTTACTTGAAAATGAAACTACTTTGTTAATTAATCTTCTGAGTTGAAGATTGTTATTTTTGTTAACAAATTCATTTCTTTGGTTAACAATTTAACTATTAATTTGAAAATTCTTGAAAAATTTAAATATTTTGTAGAAAATTTTTGTATTTCGTTAAAAATTAATCTTTTTTGGTTTAAAATTAATCTACTCGGTCAAAAAATTCATACTTCTGCATAAAAATTCATTGGTTTAAAATAAATTTTTTCAACTCAAAATTGAACTATTCCATATTTTGTTTTTGACCTTCTTTATTGAAGAAGTTTATTTTTAAAAATTGAATACTCAAATAACTAGTTACAAATTATTCATTTGTAGTAGAAAATAATTCGTCTGTGTTGAAGATTGATATTTTTGGTTGAAAATGAATTTCTTTGGTTGACAATTAAATTTTTTAGTTACAAATTTCTTTTAAAAATCAATAGTTATTTGAAAATTCGTGTATTTTATTAAAAATTAATTTTCTTGATTAAAAAGTAATATTTTTGTTTCAAAAGTATTTGTTTTTGGTTA
Source organism: Druon quercuslanigerum (assembly GCA_010014905.2). Classification (NCBI taxonomy): domain Eukaryota; kingdom Metazoa; phylum Arthropoda; class Insecta; order Hymenoptera; family Cynipidae; genus Druon; species Druon quercuslanigerum. Next base: position 12,446 of record JAAAKG020173025.1, read on the forward strand.
AAAAATATTTTTTTGAACTCGAAATTATCTCCATGGTAAAAAATGCACCGTCTTCTTTAAAATTTGATACGTTTGGTAGAAAATTCATTTATTTGGTTGACAATTTAATTTTTTAGGTAAATTTTTTTTTAAATTTAATATTTATAAAAAATTGGTGTATTTTATTATAAAATAATCTTTTCTTCAATTATTTTTAATCTGACTTAAATTAAAATGAATTAAATAATTAATCTTTATTAAAAATTAATCTTCTTGATTAAATCTTGATATTTTTGGTAGAAAATTCATTTATTTTGTTGACAATTTAATAGTGAACTTGAAAATTTCCTTAAAAATTGTAATGTTTTGTACGAAATTCTTGTATTTTGTTAAAAATTAATCTCTTTTGGTTTATAATTAATTTTTTCAACTCAAAATTGAACTATTCCATATTTTGTTAGAACATTATCTTTTTAAATTGAATACGCAAATATTTTGTTTACAATTAAACATTTTTAGTACAAAATAATTCATCTGTATTGAAGATTTATATTTTTGGTTTAATTTTTTGGTGATCTTTTTGATTCAAAAGTATTTGTTTTTTAGTTGAAAATTATTTTTTTCTAATTGACAATTAATTTTTTTAACTTAAAATTATCTTCTTGGTTGGACATTAATCTTCTTGGTTACAGTTTTATCTTTTTGGTTAAAAATTCATCTCTTGTGTTGACAATTTAATTAATAAGTTAAAAATTTCATTAAAATTTTTAATGTTCGGTTAGAAAATTTATTTCTTTGGTGGTCAATTTAAACATAAAAATAAAAATATCTTTACAAAATTTATTATTTGGTGTAAACATCGTCTACATTGTTTAAAATTAATTTTATTTTATATAAAATTAATCTTCTTGGTTGTAAATTTATCATTTATGGTTAAAAATTCATTTTTGTTTGTTTAAAATGAACTTTTTCTTGATGAAAATGATATTTTCTTACTCAGAATTTGACTATTCTATATTTGGAGAGAAGAATGGGATAAACGCTAAAAGGAGGAGAAAGACAAGGTTTGGGGTAGACTAGAGAGCATAGAGGATAGAGAGAGAAAGGTTGAAGAACAGAGAAATAGTGAGATAAAACAGCTGGAAGAACGGATAAGCAATTTAGAAATAAGGAATAAGCGTATAAGAAAACAAGCAAAGAATGAGGAAAAGGTTATAGGGAATGAGGAGAACGTGCAAAGTGAAAATGAAAGACATTAAGAGTGCAGGTAAGGGTAGAAGGAGTTAAGCGAATAGGAGGGACGAAGAAAGGAAAAGAAGGAATGTTTTTAGGAAAAGTGGGGAGTGAGGAGGAGAAAAGAAAATGATAGAGGAAAAAAAATTATTGAAAGGAAATAGGGAAAGAAGTAAAGAAGATCTGATATGGAGGGAGAGAAAAAGGAGATGGCAAATAGAGCAGAGGGCTTGGGTAGAGAGGAAAAAGCGGCGCATGGTATGAATAGGGAAAGACAGGTTATGGATAAATGGGTAGGAATAGTGCTGGGACGAAGAATTAGAAGAAATAAGGAAAAAAGGAAAAAGTTTTGAGCAAGGTAGGGGGGAAGGAGACGAAAAAGAGTCTAGAGGGAAATCAGAGGGGTTTCCAAACGGCTAAGGGGGAAAACTGAGGAGGAAAGAAGAGGGAAGAGAAGATAGAAACGTAAAAATAGCTTTCTAGAATGTTTCAGGTTTGAAGAACAAGAATAAATGATTTTTGAGGGAGTTAGAAAAGTGGGATTTGATTATGATGAGTGAAATCTGGGCAGATGCGAAGGAGTGGAAGGGGATAAAAAGGATGTTGCCGAAAATGTATGTGTAGAGAATGCAAGAAACAAGAAAAGAACATGTTAAAGGGAGAGGAATGGGCGGCATGGTCTCAGGGGTGAGAAAAGAATTAGCAGTAGAAGGTAGAAAAGATGGGGCAGTGAGGAAAAGGATGGAACAATGGTAAGAAGGATTATAGTTGGGAAAGTCAAAATAGCGTTGGTTTGTGTGTATAGAAGAAGAGGGGAAGAGGAAGGCTGGAGAGTAATAAGGAGGTGGATGGAGTAAAAGAAAGAACAACTGGTTTTAATAGGAGGGGACCTAAATGCTTGGACTGGTGAACAGGGAGGCGGGATTTGGGATGAAGAAAAGGAGGTAATCGCAATATGAAAGGAGATGAGGAAGAGGAGATCACATTCATAGGGAATGGAGAAACAGTAATAGACTGCATCTTGGCTGAAGAAAGAATGCGGCACATGATAAGGAGTATGTAGGTGTGGAAGGAGATAGAGTCCGAGTACTTTTGGGTCATAGCTACTCTCTAAATGGAGGCGGCAGTAAACGCGGCAGAGGGAGGAAGGAATTAGGGAGAGAAAATAAGACGAAAATGTGAGTCTGGGGGTAGATAAATTAAAAGATTTTAAACAAAAGATGGGAAGGGAGAAGGTTAGATATGAAAAAGAGGAGGGAGTAGACTCGTTAACTGAAAGGTTGAAGGGGTTGATTGAGAAGGTAAAGGATGAAGAGCGAGTAGGGGGAAAGAGAGGCTGGTTGGACGAGGAATGCTGGGAGAGTAAAGAGAGAATGAAAGAGGGTGTAAGAAAATGGAGAAAAGGGGAAATTAAGAAGGAGGAGTATAGCAGGAGAAAAAAAGAACATGAGAAGATGATCGAAAGAAAAAGACAAAGATTACACTTTTAAATTAAAAAGAGAGTTTCCATGATTTGGTTGAAAGTTAAAAAATTAAATTTTTTGCTTAAAAACGATACATTTTTGGTTAAAAATTAATACTTTTTAGATAAAAATTTAATTTTTTGTTAGATAATTTGACTTTCTTGGTTGAAAATTGATCTTTTTGGTTAAAAATTCATTTCTTTATTTATAAATTAAAATTCTTAGGTTAAGAATTTGTGTAAAAGTTTATATATTTGATTGAAATTCATGTATTTAAAAAAAATTATTATTTCTCTTAAAATTGATCTTTTTGGTTGAAAATTTATTTCCTAGGTGAAAATTGATTTATTTATTTAAAAACGAACATCATTAGGTTAAAAATTTTATTTAAAATTCATATATTTAATTGAAAATATATGTATTTTGTTCTATATTAATCTTTTCTTGCAGAAAAATTATCATCTTGGTTGAGAATTGTTTTTTTCATGAAAATTAATTTTTTGAACTGAAAATTTAGCTTCTTAAGTTGAAAATTCATGTATATAAAAAAATCTTTCTTGGTAGAAAATTAATCTTTATGTTTGAAAATTGATCTTTTTGGTTGGAAATTTATTTCTTTATTTAAAAATTGAAATTATTAGGTTAAAATTTTTTTTAAAAGTTCATATGTTTGATTCAAAAATTTATGCATTTTTTTTCATTTAAACCATTCTTGTAGAAAATTAATCTTCTTGGTTAAATATTGTTTTTTTTCTTCATACATACATACAATTTTTGTGAAGAGGAAATTTAACTATTCAAGTTTATTTTCTCAGTTGAAAATTTATGTATTTAAGAAAATTATTCTTTATGGTTGAAAATTGATATTTTTGATTGGAAATGCATTTGTTTATTTAAAAATTAAAATTATTAGGGTAAAAATTTCCTTCAAAGTTCATATATTTGAATGAAAATTCATGTATTAAAAAAAAGATGTTCTTGGTTGAAAATGGTTTTTTTCTTTTCTTGAAAATTAATTTTTCGAACTAAAAACTTTACTATTCAATTTTTTGTTAAATTAAAAATGTATCTTTTTTAAAACTTAATATCCTTAGTTGAAAATTCATCGGATAGATTAAAAATTCAGTTAAAATTTTTTTAAAAAAGTTTATGTATTTTTTTTTGAAAATTCATGTATTTAAAAAAAAATCTAATAGTTTTTGGTTGAAAATTAATCATTTTTGGGTTGAAAATGCAATTTTTATATTAGCAATTCATATTTTCCCGTTGAAAACTGAACAATTTCGCAGGTAATTTGTCTCTTGGGCTTGAAAATTCAATATTTTTTTTTTTCAAAACTTTTTTGACTGTTATTGTTGAAAATTCCTTTCTTCAGTTGAAAATTTCCTTGTAAGGTCATATATTTGATTGAAAGGGTATGTATTTTTAAAATTAATCTTTTCTTGTAGAAAATTAATCTTTTTGTTTATAAATTGGTTTTTTTGTCTTAGAAATTAATTTTTTGAACTGGAAATTCAACTTAAATTTTTTGTTTCGTAAGTTAAAAATTCATTTATTTATTTAAAAATTGAAACTATTAGGTTGAAAATTTCTTTTAAAACTTATATATTTGATTGGAAATGTATGTCTTTTATTAAAAATTAATCTTTTCGTGTAGAAAATTAATCTTCTTGATTAAAAATGTTTTTTTCTTTCTTGAAAATGAATTTCTTGAGCGGAAAATTTAAGTGTTCAATTTCTTGTTGAAAATTTAACTTATTAAGTGGAAATTCTTGTATTTAAAAGAAATTAGTCTTTTTTGTTAGAAAATTAATTGTTCTGATTAAAAACTGACCTTTTTGGTTGAATATTCATTTTTTTTATTTAAAAATTAAATTTATTGGGGTGAACTTTTCTTTAAATATTCATATATTTGATCAAAAATTCATGTTAGCAAATAGTTTTTTTGTTTGTTTGAAAACTATTTTTTTTTTTTGTAAATATAGCTGTTTATGTTGAGAATTAATGCATTAAAAAATATTTTTTGGTAGAAAATTAATCTTTCTGTTAGAAAATTCGTTTCTTTATTTCTTTATCTAAAAATTTATATTATTCGGTTAAGAAATTCTCTGAAAGTTTATATATTTGATTGAAAATTTATGTATTCAAAAAAATCAATTTTCTTGGTTGAAAATTGTTATTTTTTTTAATGAATTTGTTGTTAAAAATTTAGTTTCTTTAGTTAAAAATTCATGGATTTGAAAAATTAATCTTGTTTGCTAGAAAATTATTCTTTCTGGTTGAAAACTGATCTTTTTGGTAGAAAATTCGTTTCTTTATTTAAAGATTAAATTTATTCTGTTAAAAATTTCTTTCAAAGTTTATGTATTTTATTAAAAATTTATGTATTTAAAAAAATGAATCTTTTTTATTTCAAAATTTATCATTGTTTTGGTTAAAAATGCAATTCTTTTATTGAAATTCATATTTTCCCGTTAAAAACTAAACAACTTTGCAAGCAATTTGTCTCTGCTGAAATTGACTGAATTTTTTTTTCTTGTGTTGTGAAATTCCTTTCTTTAGTTGAAACTTCATTTCTTTATTTAAATTTTAAACATTAAAATTATTTTGCTAAAGATTTCTTTAAGAGTTTTTAGATTTGATTGAAAATTCATGTATTTTGTTAAAAATTAATCTTCTTGATTGCAATTTTTTGTATCTTGAAAATTAATTTCTGGAACTAAAAATTTAACCATTTAATTTTTTGTTGAAAATTAAGCCTTTTAAGTTTAAATTTAAAAATTGTGTTGAAAACTCATCTGATAAGTTGCAAATTAAACTATTTTGGTTAAGGATTCTACTACTGTTTTTAAATGTCTTTTTTCCGTTAAATTAAATCGGGTTTTATTGAAATTTAAACTCTTTTGATCGTATAAACAATTAATACAGTTTTCGAAGGGAATTTATCTTTTTTTGGTTAAAAAATGAACTACTTAGTTGAAAGTGGAATTGCTTCGTTAAAAATTTTTTTTATTGAACATTTTTGTTTTGTTTGGTTCATAAGTTTTATTAACTGAATCAAATATTTTTTGAGGATTCATGTATTTTATTAATATCTATTCTTTTTTTCTATAAAATTAATCTTTTTGGATAAAAATTAATCTTTTTAGTTGGAAATTCATTTCCTTAATTTAAAAATTAAAATAATTTTGTTGAAAATTCCTTCAAAAATTTTTACACTTGATTGAAAAATTATATATGTTGTTAAAAGTTAATCTTTTTTTTAGAAAATTAATCTTCATGATTTCCGGTTAAAAATTGATCTTTTTGATTAAAATTTGATTTTTGCTTGGAAATTCCTTTATTTATTTAAAAATTAAAATCATTATGTTGAAAATTTCTTTAAAAGTTCTTATGTTTGATTGAAAAGTCACGTATTTTGTTATGAATTAATCTTGTTTTGGAGAAATTTAATTTTCTTTGTTGAAAATTGTTTTTTTTCTCGAAAATTAATTTTTTGAAGTTAAAATTTAATTACTAAATTTTTGTTGATTTTTTCGCTTTTTAAGTTGAAAATTCAAATATTGAGTTTAAAATTCAACTTTTTTGTTTAAAAATTATTATTTTTTTTTTTGTAAAAAATTATTCTTGGTTAAAAATTTATTTCATTATTCAAAAATTCAAATCATTTTGTTGAAAATTTCTTTTAAAGTTCTTGTATATGAAGGAAAATTCATGTATTTTCTTAAAAATTAATCTTTTGTTTTAGAAAATGATTAACTTTCTGAAAGAAAATTAAGCTTTTTAAGTTGAAAATTCAAATATTGGGTGGAAAATTTATGTATTTAAAAAAAAGTCTTCAGGGTGGCAGCTGGTCCGGGAAACCGAGAATTTTCTAAGACCGGGAAAACCCGGAAAAATATTTCTTGACAGGGAATTTTACAAATTTTGAGGAGAAAAATCTGTGCTAGTTAAATTTCAACAATTTTTAAAATAATTAGTTGAAGTGATATCCTTTTCAATTATGATATTATTCAGTTTACAATGCGTAATTCAAAAACCCTTTACTTTAAAAATTCTTCATCTTAGATTTTTATTTTGAAGCGTATATTTTTAGTTTAAAGAATTTTAAAGTGCAGTCTTGAAAACCTAAACAATTAAAAATTAAAAGCGTTTGAAGTTTGAAGTTTTAAAATAAAAAATAGTCTTATTGTATTAATTGTAAAAATAAATAAATGAATAAGTAATTTTCTAATGGATCTGTACCGAGAATTTTCTAAGACCGGGAAAACCTGGAAAATTATTTCTTGACAGGGAATTTTACAAATTTTGAGGAGAAAAATCTGTGCTAGTTAAATTTCAACAATTTTTAAAATAATTAGTTGAAGTGATATCCTTTTCAATTATGATATTATTCAGTTTACAATGCGTAATTCAAAAACCCTTTACTTTAAAAATTCTTCATCTTAGATTTTTATTTTGAAGCGTATATTTTTAGTTTAAAGAATTTTAAAGTGCAGTCTTGAAAACCTAAACAATTAAAAATTAAAAGCGTTTGAAGTTTGAAGTTTTAAAATAAAAAATAGTCTTATTGTATTAATTGTAAAAATAAATAAATGAATAAGTAATTTTTGAATGGATCTGTACTTTAAGCATTCGAAACCGAACAATAATTTATTAAATGATTTTGTCAAATTAAAAAAAGTGTCAGTTTAAACTATTCACTTCTTACCCATTTCATTTCAAATTGTTTATTTAAGAAGGGACGAATGAAATATCCCGAAAAATAAAATTCCCGACACTGTAAAATTCCCGAATTTGAAAATTCACGTATAATAAAATTCGCAAATAATAAAATAGTAGAAGAATAAAATTACAGAATTAAAAAATTCCCAAATATTAAAAGTCTCGAATAAGAAAATTGGCGAAAAATAAAAAAAGCGAATTAGAAAATTCCTGAATAGTAAAATTCTCGAATAATAAAATTCCCGAATTTTTTATAAATATATTTAATTGATTACAAATACAGTAATAAAATTTAATTATTCAAAATAATTTTGAATGTTTAAAATGTTGATAATTATTGTTTGAATTTAAAATAACAATAATTTTTAATAAAATATTCCTTGTTGGCGCATTTTTTTAATGTGCATAGTATTTAAAAAAAATACAAAAGCGCTCGCAAGAATCGAATTTTAAATTTACATGTTTTTTTTACATTAAAAGTAATGGGTAAAAAACAATAGAATGTCCTTATTAAATTTGTAATCAATCAAATATATCTATAAAAAATTTTAATTGTTTAAATTCGGGAATTTTCCAATTCGGACCTTTTAGAATTTGGCAATTTTCTCACGGGAATTTTGGAATTCAATAATATTATTAACTGCCGGGGATAATATTATTGGGAAATTTTTCAATTCGGCAATTTTATTATTCGGGAGTTTTCCAATTCGGCAGTTTTAATTTTCGGCAATTTTATTATTCGGGAATTTTATTTTTTGGGATTGTCAATAATTACTTAACAATTTTTATTGCTTTCTTTAAAAAATGTTTAATCTTCCAGGGTCTTTTTTTAACAATTTTGGAAATCTCTTCAAATCTTTATATATATTCTTTTAAAATAATTTTTCAAAATTCAAAATCATTTTCAATTTTGCTAGGAGTATTAAGAAAGTGTTTTGTGGACATTTGAACCGATATTTCGTTACGAATAATCGAATTTTGTGGGTACTCACATTTCGTTTAAATTATTTGATATCATTTCAAGTTTTTCATTAATTTCGAATCTTCTTAAAACTTCTAAGTATCTCTTAAAATGACTCTTATTTTTTCGAAAAATGAAAAGTGTTCATTTGTAACTTATAATTGCAAATACGAAGGAAATTTTTTTTAATTCGCAGGATTTTCTAGAAGTTTTAATATAAAATTTTAAAGGTTTTCAAGGATGCTTAAACTATTTAAAATGAAAATAATTTAACTTCTAATTTAAGAACTTTAAGGTTGAAAATTTGAAAATTTACATTTTTGAACTCTAAAATTGGTTAATGTTAGAAATTCCGAATTTTGCAGTTTATCTGCATATAATTTAAAAATGTTTGATTGATTTTTAAAATTTTATTGACCAAAAAAAAATTTGGGAACCGGGAAATGACTGGGAGTTTTTTTCTTAGATTAAAACGGTCACCCTGAACCTTCTTTGGTAGAACATTAATCTTTCTGTCTGATAATTTATCTTTATATTTTTTTTTTTATGACTGATCATTCAAATATTTCATTTTTGTTGAAAATGTATCTTTTTTATCAAAGCTTAATCACCTTAGTTTAAAATTTATCTGGCGTTGAAAATTCCTTTCTTTGGTTTAAAAATCAGTCTGTTTTACTCGAGTATACATTTATTTTTCTGAATATGATTACGTCCTCTATTGAAAAAATATTCCTGAACAAAGAAATTAGTGGCTGCAGTGATCTGCTGTAAAATACAATGAAATGTCACTACGAGGTGCTTGGAGTCCCGAGGAATGCAACGGAAGATGAGTTGAAGAAGGCTTACCGGAAACTAGCGCTCAGATGGCATCCTGACAAAAATCTCGATACAGCCGAGGAAGCCAAGGAACAATTTCAGTTGGTGCAACAGGCTTGGGAAGTCCTGAGTGATCCGCATGAACGCGCGTGGTATGACAATCACAGGGAAGCAATTTTGAAAGGCGGAATCGGCGAAAATTACAAAGACGATTCGATCGATCTCTTCCAATACTTTTCCACTGGCTGTTTTAAGGGTTACGGCGACGATGACAAAGGTTTTTACACAATTTACCGGACCGTTTTCGAGAAATTAGCTGCGGAGGATGCCGATTTTTCCAAGGAAGGTGACTCGGACGTAGAAGTGCCAGGTTTCGGGGATTCTCAAAGTTCTTACGAAGACGTAGTTCACAATTTTTATGCCTACTGGCAGAGTTACAGTACAAAGCGCTCATTTGCTTGGCTTGATCCTTACGATATCCGTGACACCCCGAACAGAAGAGTTCTCAGGATCGTTGAGAAAGAGAATAAGAAAATTCGCGATAAAGCGAAACGCGAGAGAAACGAACAGGTGCGGAATTTAGTCGCTTTTGTGCGCAAACGTGACAAGAGGGTGCAAATCTATGCTCAAAAACTCGCCGAGAGGGCGAAGGAAAACGCGAAAAAAGTTCAGGAACGTAAACGGCAGCAATTGTTAGAAAGGCAGAAGGAATTGAAAGAGCATACCGTATCCGAGTGGTCCAAGTTTTCCAATATGGAATCTGAATTGAAAAATATTGAAGCTAATCTCGCAGCGGAGTTTGGTGAAGAATTGTCCTCAGATGCAGATTCGGAGAAAGAGGATATGCTGAGCGACAGTAATGCTTTGTATTGTGTGGCTTGCAATAAGATTTTCAAGACACAAAAGGCATTCGTCAATCATGAGAACTCTAAGAAGCACAAAGATAATTTGACAAGCATGAAGGCAGCGATGATCGATGACGATGCAGAATTCGAAACTAGTTTAGAGGAAAGTGACGCTGAAGAAGAAGGAACTCCGCAAAAATCATCAAAGAGAGAAAGTCCGGGAAAAAGGAAGCCAGCAACTGGTCCTGAAATGCCAGATTTTTTATTAACGCCGGCTGAGAGTAAGACAGGAGATGAAGATCGGCAGGGCTCGGAAGAGGAAATGGATTCTGATTCTGAGAAGAAGAAAAGTAAAGGAAAAAGTGGTAATCTTGACAATGCTGCCACGGATCCGCAGATGGGCGATGCTGTAGATTTATCGTCTCCAAAATCAGATACCGGAAACGATAACAACAGTCGGACGTCTGAAGATGAGCTGATTTCTGATCAAGAAGACGAAGCTGATCAAGAGGACGAAGTCATCGTGAAATGTAAGAAGCACAAGAAGAAAAGAGGAAAAATTATTCAAAAAGCTTTCATGGAACACAACAGCGACGATGAATCAGACTTTGGGGCCTGCATGGGACTATCGAAAAAGCAACGCAAAAAACAGCAAACCAAGATAGTGTTAGAAAAAATCTCACAAAGTAAATTAGGATCAGGGAACAGACTAGAAGTAGAGGACCCTAGTAGTCGAAAGGACGTCGAATTGAACGAGGATCCTCTCCAGGGTAATCAGAGTAAAGGAGAAGACGGTGATGATGAGTCGTTCCAGGAGACGAATATTGGATCAGTTTTGGGGAAGCGAAAGGGAAAGAAGGCAAAAGAAATGAGGAGAGCTCAGAAGCAACTGTCGGAAGAAGATAAGGGAAAAGGTGCCAAATCCAAGAAAGACTCACGATCAGCCGACACGGCTGAAGATAATTCTAATTGTTGTGTGACGTGTAAATCTGAGTTTCCAAGTAAAAATAAGTTATTTGAACATTTGAAAAAGACTGGTCATTCTGTGTATATACCGAATGTAGGAAAAGGTAAAAAAAATTCTGAAGCAGTGAGTAAAGGGAGGGCAAAATCAAGTAAAAATAGCGATTGAGGATATTTGGAAAAGTATTCCTTAGTCTAATTATTTCATTATATGCAACAACGTATTATAATTGATAGCAATCTCGTCTTTCTTGTATGTATTAATAAATAATGTACCATTTGGTTGCAATATAAGATTTTTTGTTCTTTCATTTTGTGTTGGCATTTGCAATAATCTGGGCAGTATTCATTTGATCTCGGTCAACCCGTTCGCCTTGGTCTCGCCACTCGACTTTCCCTCACGACGCTCACTGATCGAGAGCGCTGTGTCGAGGCTTGCCAGCGGGGACCCCTTTGTCCCAATAAGGGATAAAATACCGAACATAAATGGTCATTTTCCCATGGAACATAAGAAAATTCACACTTTTGTTACAAAAAAAACTTTACAGTCCTTACACCTGAGAATAATACGTCAAATATTCGTATTGACCCATAAATATTAACGAACTTCTTCTATTATCTCATTGTTCTTTTGTATATAAAATAGATTGATTGGATCAAATCAACGATTAATGACCGACTGTACATATGCCTCGCGGTTACACCATTAACGGAAAACAAAGAAAGAAACCCATTTAATCATCATATAAATTGGCGAAAAGAAACCCAGCTGATTATTAATTATGTAAAATAGTTAGTTAGTTTATATATAGTTTATATATTTTATCAATGCTATTTGCGTCATGCTTCATTGTTCTCTAATGGTTATAAGCTTAGTTTCTAATAATAATACAACATATAATAATATTCAAATATGACGTATAACAATTAAATTATTATTATTTATTATATCATAATAAATTATAATCTCACTACCGTCTTCATTTGAGTCTTGTTTCATGGAGCTGGTTGTTTAGAAGAAAATCCGCCAGGGCACAACGTACGCCTCTCTCACAACAGAAATGACACCTCAAGAGTTTAAGAGAGCAATCGACGCGAAGGAAAGCATGCTTAGCTGGTGCCGAGGCTACCATGATCAAGAAAGGTTTCGTTCAGAGCGAGACTCTTCTATTGCACTACGGTCAAGTTGACCCTTGCTTGTTCATTAATATTGCACCAATTTTACAGGATGTTCCTCTTTACAAATATTGGAAAAATTCTCGAAATTTTAAACATTATTCTGCAACAACATAGGGACAAACCCCAGTCAAGTGATATTCCACAAATTTTGGGGAGTTTTTCCTACAGAAAGTTCGGGAAAATGCCCAAACTAATGAGTAAATTCCCATCTAGGTTGGGAACATTTCCTCACGAAATGTTGGGAAATTTCCCAATGTGATTGTGTGAAAAGATTCCCAAACTTTTTGGGAAAATACCCAAAACATTTTTTACAGTGTACTTTATGTCTGGGAAATTTAAATTTGCAATTTCAACTTTTAATTAAAAAAATTAATTTCAAATTAAAAGAAAAAGATTTTTCAACCAAAAAGATGAGTTTTTAACTATAATGATAAATCTTAAACAAACAAAAATTGCATTTTTAACAAAGTTTTTCAACTATTAAGTTGTAAAATTCATTAATTTTCAGCTGCTAATTCTTTAAAAGTATACCATTTCAAGTATTCCTTTAAAACTTGTTATTTTCACGTTACAATTTAAGATTAATTATTCAACTAAACATTGGTTTGAATGATTTTTAAAAATATGAAATTTATTATAACAATGACAATTTTTTCTTTATTATCTTCAGCTTTTAGAATAATAGGATTATTAAATAATTAATAATTAATCATATGAACTTATTATGTTGGTTTAACTGAAAGAGAATCTAAATTAGTAGTTATATTTTCTATCTTTTATTAAGAATTTAATAATAATCATTGATATTATTATTTTTCATACATTTTTTCGTGAACTACGAATTTGAATATGAAATTATATTTATAGTTAACTAAGTTTTTAATAATTACTGATATTTCATCATATAATAAATGATAGAATTTAAGTTTGCAAAAAACTAAAAAGTTGAAAGACTTATAAGTTTTTATTAATTTAACTTTCTAAATTTCTAGTTTATTAAAATATAAGTACTCAAAATAAAGGAAAAAATTCTTTCGAAATTGAGAAGTAAATTTACATCAATGTCGGTGATGTTATATTCTGTAATCCTTATTGCATCCCCTGCTGGAAGCAAAAGGATGGAAGCGTTATACGTTTGAATCCGGCTATCCATAGATATCCGTTGGAATCCTTCTTCTATACTTCTATATCCGTTTTTATTCATAGGGATTCCCCTATCCTTAGCAATCATTACTTTTCCGTTTCAATCCTTCATTCTCTATCCGCCGTTGAATCGTTATTTATTTTCGAGCTACTTAAACATTTGCCATAATCTACGACGGATAGTAATTGTATCCACCCTAATCATTCCCTATCCTTTTCAATCCTCTCTCTAAAAAATATGTTGGCTATCCGTTTGAAACCATCTCTTTCATTTCGCCTGCTTATCTTTATCTATCCGTTTTTATGTTTTTGAATTCGTTTCTATACTTTTCTGTTACAATACTTCATTGTCTTTCCGTCGTTCAATCCTTTTCTATCTGCGAGCTACTTAGAAATTTTCCATAATCTACGACGGATGGAAATTGCATCCGCCCAATCACTTTCTATCCTTCTCAATGCTCTCTCTGAAAAATGTATTAGCTATCCGTTTCATAACATCTTTTTCAATCCGCTTTTTTATATAAATTAAAAATAAATTCACTTTAACTTAAATATTCTTAACACTAAAAACAATCAAATAAGATAGCTATAATATAAAATTTAACATGTTTTATTAAACATGTCAAAAAAATATTCGAGGTTGAAGTAAAAAAATTAAATATCATTTGGGGCACCACCAATTTTCGGCCCGGTACTGGTCGTTTCTCACAAGCGGTGAGAATTTTGCTGGTTAGTATATGAGCGGCTGAAAGCAAAAACGGGACATATAAAGTTTGGGAGAAAAATGGAACACACATTTTTCAGAGGAAAAAGGGAACAAACAAATCTTCCGAGTAAAAACGGAACAAAAATTCTTTAGAGTAAAAATGCAGCATACTGATTCTCCGAGTAAAAACGGAACAAACGAGCGCATGGCTGGAGGGAAAGGATGCACGCTCGGATGTTAGGTGGGGATAGAGGCTCGAACCGTGCCAAGCTTTGGATCATCATTTAATCGCAAGAGTCGTAAATGAAAAAAAATAATAAAAAAGACAAATACATTAGTTTACCAAAATAAAAAAAATAAAAATAATCGCTATTCTGCCGTGATATTTAAAAAAGCAGTATCTACAAAAAATCGAAAATGAAATTTTTATATGGTTGGAATTGTAAAAAAAGGTACATCCGTTTATGAAAATGTTTTTTTTTTAAATTATTGCTTATGAGATTTTCTTAATCTATATCTTTAAAAAATAATTGAAATATTTGTCGAATATTTAAAATATTTGTGAAAAATTTGGAAATATTTGTGAAATTGTTGAAATCTTTGAAAAATCACTGAAGTCTGTGCAATATTTCAAAACTATCCGAAATCTTTGCAAAATATTTCGAATATTTTCTATATATTTTAAACATTTTATAA
>JAAAKG020173036.1:0-27152 GCA_010014905.2 Druon quercuslanigerum
ATCGAATAGTAATCTCACTTTTTAAATAATAATAATAATAATAATAATAATGCTAAATAAAAATTATTTAAAAATTATTTAATTCAAATTCTGTCATTACAGTTTGCAGTGGAATTTTAGAGAATTGTTAAGCCAATGAAACATGCTTCGTAAAAAGTAGGACTTACATACAATGCCGGAAACTTTTTATTGATTATAATTAATAATTAATTGACAGTTTATACCAATAAGAAACCTTGACAGGGAAATGTCGAATCGTATTAAAACTGATTCTGAAAGCTGTACCTTTGTAATTCGCGCTTGAATAAGATTATAAATTATTCTTATATAAAAAATGATTATTAATTTGTCATTATCGCTTTCATAAAGAGAAATTTTCTATGGCTTAGAAAAGGAGCAAGGTAAATTTGATTGGATCGACAAGTTTGTCGATGAATTGAAGCTCACTCGTCTTTTTTTGTCACGCTGCACTGTAATATCTATAATCTTCTCATGAGCAGTCAGTGACGTGATTCGTAGATTGTGATTATCGAGTAACGCGAGGAGTCATTAATTATAGCCGATTCCTATCCTGAATCCTTAAGACTCGCGAAGTCGTTTAATCTTTCCACGACCCATTTCTTCAGCAGGTGGTTATCGTCTCCTGTAATGGACATGATTGCATGTATATTATACATAAATGCGATGCAGAACAAGAAAAAAATTAATGAGATCTAATAGTATTAATCTTTTTATCAATTTTATGGCACTGAATTGAAAGGATTCACAATTGGATAATTTTTATTTTTAATTAATACCAGGCTTATAGGTGCGCAAATACGCGCCTCAAGTTTTTTTTGTTAACTTTTATCATTCACACAATTTTCAAATATCTATTTATTTGTTAAAATCTAAATTCTTGTTCAAATTAGACTCTGAAAAAAGGTATTCAAAGAATACATGTAACGCAGAATTTTTTTAATTACGATTACTATTATTTATCAATAATATATATTGCTTCTGCACACTTAGTTCATTTAATTTGATATTGTGAAAAAACTTAATTTTTTGTACAATGATATTTGCTTGTGCTTTCACGTCCATTTTTTTAAAGCAGTGTATCAATTACTGAATATTGCTAAATTATTAAAACATATATGCATATAATTTTGAAAATTGAACTCTGATAATTATTTCACGACCAGATTCGTAAATCAGTGCTTCAAAATACAACGCTAAATAATGAAAACATTATTACCTATAATTTTTGAAATTACATTCCGAATCGATACATACTTAATGAAATAAAAATCATTGAACAATGGTTGGCATTACAACATTTAAATAACTTAGAGAAAAAAAGCAGAGTATGTAATACATTGGAAATTCTAAAATAACGATTTGCAATTAAAATTATTGGGGGGGGGGGGGGGAATTGATTTTAATTGATTCTAATTGCAAAATCGAGTCTCGAAACTAAATGAATACACTTACTCCCCTACTGACCCTGCAGTCCAATAAAATAGTTTTCAAACTTAAATTCAAATACTTATTTTACGGCCATTTTATTTGTAAATGAGTGCTTTAAAATACATCGTTAAATTATTAAAATATTATTATCTATAATTTTTAAAATTATATTTCAATTTGATGCTCAGTTAGCAAAACAAAACTTATGAAACAATTATTTGCACTAAAAAGATCGAATTAAAATATGCCTCTCTTTTTTTTTAGTTTTCTGAGCAACTTATTAAGTTACGAAGATTTTCAAAAAACGACTAGAAAGCTTGTTAATTTTTGAATTTGCACTATTTTCCGTTTTTTACCAATTTTCGATCCTTAACCTTTATTTTCTACATATTTCAGGGAAGAAAATTTAAAAAATTAAAACTTCGCTAAATTAAATCTTAAAAGTATTGAAGATCACTGATTACAAAAAAATTAAATTAAGATTTTCCAAAATGTAATCTAAAACAATGGAAGAAGATCCTTGTCCAATCAAAAGAATTTTAATAGATAATTACATGAGAGAACTCAAATTTAAAAAATGCAAGTCAAAAGATTCTATAATAGAAGAAAAAAGTTATTATTTAAATGAAAAATAAAATATTTTATTTAATTCAAAGTGTTTTCAACGATGATTGCATGTAGGGTAAATTATGCTAGAGTATGTCACAGCAAAATAATAAACATTTTATGTAATAAATATAAAATTATTAAGAATAGTAAGTAACGCCATGGGAAGACTAAAATTTATTTTAATATTTATGTGAAGAAACTGTCAATAAAATGCATTTTTAGATGCTTTTAATATATTCAGAAAGAATCTCGAGGTACGTTTCTTAGCTTCTCTCGATTTCTGAATACTTCATATTTTCGGTAGAAGAAATAGAGACACAATCGCTTTCATTTATGTATGATTCAAAAATATTACATATAAAATTAAGTTTACCAGAAAAATAAGATCTTGATTACTTCTCAACTAATAGTTAAAACAAAACAGGATGAATGTTTGAGACATTAAAAAAATTTGTTAATCAACATTGGATTTAAAAAATATTTCACATTTTTAAATTATTTTGAATTATTTGCACTAAGTTCAGATCTTGTGGCTGAATGAAAAAATCAGCACAATTTTGTCAAAACAAAGATTATATTTGATGAAATATAAATCAAAGAAAATGTTACTATTTACCATCCACCCCCCGCCATATTTATGAGAGACTTAATTAATTAATTTTACCCTACTTTTATCAAAACAATGTACTTTGTTTTTCACCATATATGAGCTGAACGAAAATAGTGTGAAAATTAGTAAAATAATTACTCACATGGATAAAAAAATAAAAATAAAACTTCTATTTGAAAATTTGTTACAACAAACAAATACTTTGATGTTCGTAATAAAATTAAAACAATTACTGGGAAAAAATTCATTTTTTCCTTCTTTTTGAATTTTGACTTGTTACAAATGTCTAGCAGAAGAATATTCTTGAAGCATATTTCTTGAAAGCTCTTAAAAATGCTGTGGAATTTTTCATAATATTTTTAATTTTCACAAATATTTGGAAATATCTTGAAATATTAAAAATTTATTTAAGTCTTAGGAGTTCTTTAAAAATTTATTATATAAAATATTGTTATCTGCGTTGAAATCCCGAAAATCTACATAAAATCTGTTGATATTAAATGAAAGTACTTACAGATTTTTAATTCTTTCAAATATTTGTCGAATTCCTTTAACCCCCCTGAAATATTTCCAATTTTTTAAACTCTTTAAATCACTAAAAAATGTTTTAAGTTCTTGAACATTCTTGGGAATCTTTTAAAATACGCTAAAATATTTCAAATTCTTTGAAATTCCTTGAAATCTATTACAAAATATTTATTTTACGAAATTAATTTTCATATTAACTTTTACGATATTATAATAATTTTTGCGAGACTTCGGGCTATAATTTATAAAATGTATAAATGGAGCTAAGTCTATTTAAACCGGAGATAATGTAAGTTTGAAGTTTGTTTGGGTGTGCTGGACCTGTTCTAAAAAATGTTGAGGTTCTAGCACTAGAGGGTTCAATCTTTGAAAAATTTCAATATCCTTTAATTTTTGTTAATAAATTCTTTACAGTTGCATTAAAAATATAATAATATCCAGTAAATGACATAAAATTTTACGATATTCCTAGAAATCTCTGGAAATATTTGATGTTATATGAAATTCTTTGAGGTTCTGGAAATTTCAATTAAAATACCTTTTCGAGAGCCTTTAAAATCCTTTAGAATTACTTTAATATTTTAAAACCTTATAAAATCCCGTGAAATTTTTTGAAATTTCCTAAAAATCCTTTGAAGTATTTGACAATCTTGGAAATCATATGAATTCCCTTGGATTTCCTTCAAATCTTAGCTTAAACCAATGAGCTTAAAAAATATTGAATCCTTTTGCGGATAGAAGGATATTAAAAAAAATGATGAAAAAATTGTATAGCATATCGTAAAATGCTCATTTTCTTGCCAATTGCAACCTAATTTATAGATGAGCCCTAACTACAATTTAATCATGAGGCGGAGATCAATTATTGTTAACAACATCGCGTAATAATAAACGTAATAAGAGATAATGAAAGCCCTAAATTATCATTAATCATAATATATTATAATAATAAAACACGCTCGAACTATCCACTTCTCCACTTACTTTTTCATAAGTAATTTCTCTAATATCCGCGAGTCTTTTCAAGAGCTTGATCATCGCGAATTCTTTCTCATCTATTCGATTCATTTTATTACGCATATTATTTTCTCGCGGAGCGGCATGATACATGAATATTTGCGATCAATGATATAGGCGACGAAGGATCAATGTACAAGGAAGGGTAGGGTAGGGAAGGCAAGGGAAGGGTTTGGATTGGTGGCACGGGAAAGGATCAAGACTCTTGGAAGATGGTAATGGAAAGGACGCGACCGCGCACTCGCACCATCCTCAAGTTCCTCGCGATCCCTCGATCGTATCTCGGGGTGAGATCTGAGGATCGTGCGCGATAGGGCAAGATAATGTGAGATAATCTTCGCCGCGGCAACGCTCAAAAGACATCCCACACCTACGCTAACTCAGACCGGTTCATTCGGTATTATCTTTTATCGACAAAATCAAATTTCTTTAAGACAGACGTTCCCTTCATTCGTTCCAATTCCACTTTCATTCAGAGGGGTCATTTCCGCATTAGTATTTTTCCATCTTCAAAGCATTTTTCCACTTTTAAAGTATTTCTCCATTTTTAAATCGCGTAGGCAAGGAAGAAGCTTTCTAATAGGGAACGTTTATATTTATATACAGGGTGGACCATTTTAATCTATCCACCCCAAAATCTCCGGAAATAAGCGGTATACAAAAAAATCGTTCAGACAAAAGTTGCTCAGGACAATGGGGCCCATCTTTCTGTAAAATGGATTTTGACATTGACATTAATTTTGAAGGTTATTTGAAGGCTACATTGATTTTTTTACATGGTAACCCCCATTTTTGACATTAGATTCTGAAAGAACGGGAAATTTTACGTCCGAAGTGATAGATAGAGTCAATTTTCACGAGGTCAAATAAAGGTTAAACCGAGGTCAAATTTAACAAATCATGCAGAACATGATTTTTTTTGTTTAATTCTTTTAACGCGTATGGGCAACATAACGCCGGGGTGGATTTGGGACCAACGACCTTGATCACCTTGACCTTAAGCCCAACTTGGAAGGTCATTAGAAGGTCAAAGTGTTTGTTTTCTTTAACTAATATACCCGAAACCAAACTCTTAAACTCACAAGCCCCAAACCAACAAATTTCACACTTTGACCTTCGAATGGTCTTCGAATTCGGCCTCAAGGTCAAGGTGAGCAAGGTCGTTTTTCCCAAAATCACCCAAGCTTTGTGTTGCCCAAAAGTGTTAAAAAAATAAAACAAAAAAATTATGTTTCACATGATTTTTGAAATTTGACCTCGATATAACCTTTATTTGACCTCGAGAAAATTGACTCTATCTATCATTTCGAATGTAAAATTTTTCGCTCTTTCAGAATCTAATGTCAAAAATAGGGGTCCCCTTTTTAAAAAATCAATGTGACCTTCAAATAACCTTGTAGATTGATCTCAAAGTCAAAAACGATTTTGTAGAAAGATGGCCCCCATTGTCCTGAGCAGCTTTGGCAGGTAAACTTTTTAGTATTCCGCTTATTTCCGGAGATTTTGGGATGGATAGATTAAAATGGCCCATCCTGTATATTACGTGACACTCTAAACAGGGGTGGAGGGTCTGCCATATCGTCTTCTTAAGAAGTTTTTTTAAACATTTTATTCATGGAGTATATTATATAACATATTTATTTACATATAAACTTCATTTTTATTTATTTTTAATATATTTTTATTTTTAAGAAAAAATATATTTAGCACCCTCCCACTTATTGCACTACCGCTTGTCGCGACTTCCCCTACTCGCTTTGATCCTACTTACTACGTCCTCGAAAGAAACGCTATTTTCGCGATTTTTTTTTAGATTATGTATAAATATTATGATGTAGGGTTTATTAGCCACACAGTTTATATGCTTGAAAATGTCAGTCGAACGCAATGCCTCGAAAAGTAGGTAAATTCAGCTTGTTGATAAAATCTCGAATCAGGGTTATCTGAAACCAAAAAATCAAAAAGTGTTAACTTCAGTATGACAATAACTATGCCCCTTATGTTTTTTTTAATCATGTCAAAAAATAACTATAAATTTTTTTCGAAAAACAGTGATACATCGCGCTTTTTTATTTTGTTATCGTTTTTTGTCCGCCCTTTTGTTATTTTCTGACACAAAAAAAAAAAAAAATTAACAGGGGACATAGCCATTGTCATACTAAAGTTAAAACTTTTTGATCTTTTGGTTTCAGATAACCCTGCTCCGAGATTTTATTAACAAGCCGAACCTACCTACTTTTCGAGGCCTTGCGTTCGACTGACAGTTTAAAGCATAAAAACTGTATAAAATGAATAAAGAAAAATTGTGTATTATATTCAAAGAGTGCATTTACTAAGCCTAATAAATCCTACGTCATAATATTTAAACATAATCTACAAAAAATCGCGAAAATAGCGTGTTTTTCGTGGTCAGTTAGTGGGTAGGCCCCTTAATAAGTTAATTTCAATTTATCAATGGCTACCAATTCTAGAAAAAAAAATCAACCCAAATCGTTTTATATAGAAACACTTACATGCCTTTCCAGTTCAGAGCACTCGATTTTTTAAATTTTTTTATGAATAACTTTTGTAATAAACCATAGATTTTAGGATTAGTATGAAAAATGAACGTAATAACCTCCTAATGTTTTCTGCTACATGT
The DNA here is from genome assembly GCA_010014905.2 of Druon quercuslanigerum. Taxonomy (NCBI): domain Eukaryota; kingdom Metazoa; phylum Arthropoda; class Insecta; order Hymenoptera; family Cynipidae; genus Druon; species Druon quercuslanigerum. The sequence continues at coordinate 6,855 of JAAAKG020173036.1, forward strand.
TTCGTCAACTGTCAAATTTTGACATTACGTTTTTCAAACAGGTTCGATTTCCTATATCAATCAGATATGAGGATAAAGCCAAGGGGAGAAAGATTTTTAATGTGGTGAGGGAACTCACATAACGCGAATCCCAGTCCCAGCCTCTCGCGATACGTGGGAGGGTACTGTACTGCAAATTTATATTAAAATCAATAAACCAAAAAATATTGTATCTATACATTACATGTTTGGAGAAATTCACAAACAAAATTGATACAAAATGTTATTTTATGTTTTATACATAATATTCGTATGTAACTTTGTTATAAAACATTGAAAATTTAAAAAAAAGTTGAATCTTTAAACAGAGAGAAGATTGACCTTTAAGCAAAGAGAAGCATTTTCATCCAAGAAAGATGAAATTTCTACTAAAACAGATAAATTTTCAAATGCAAAATATCACTTTAAAAAATTGAATTTTTATCTGGAAAAGACTTGTTTTTACTATTCAACATTAAAATATAAGTTTTGAACGAGAAATAAATTTTCTACGAAGATAATAAAAAATGATAGCTTTTCTGAAAAAATGGAATAATTTTTATACAAACAGTTGCATTTTTATTCAAGAAATAATGTATTCCTACTAAAATAGAAGAATTTTTAAATCAAAAAGACAAATGGTAAAAAAAATAGTTGAATTTTCATTCAAAAAAGATTTTAGTTCAACATTTCTGCATAAAAATATGAGTTTTAGGTGAGAAAGAAATTTTCTATAGGAATATTTGCATTTTCTATTCACAAATATAAATTTAAAAAAAAGTAGTTGAATTTAAAAAACAAAAAAAGAAGACTTACTATACAACGGAATTCTTAAATTTTAAACTAAACTTTTGCATTTTATTGAAGAAAGATACGATTTCTAGTAAAGGGATGAATTTTTATAATAAAAACAGAAATTGTCGAAAAATAGTTGAATTTCCAACCTAAAAATTGAATTTTAATCCAAACATGACTTCTTTTCAATAAAATTGTTTAATTTTCATAGAAATAATTAAATTTATAACTAAAAAAGTAATCTTGTTGAGAAAGCAACTGCAAACAAAAATATAAATATAAGGCAAACAAATTAATAACATGAATATTATAACAGGAAAACCGCAAAATTTCATTTTTAATTTGCTCTAATTTCCCACTGACCAATTTTTCATTTTCCCTGATCACATTAAATTTCATAGACCAGAATCTTAGGCTTGCAACATCTTTAACCTAGAATCTTTTATAAACGAAAAAAAAATAATTTAAAATTAAAATTTTTTATAATTTCAAATTTATTCTGCTTGACAATTTAAATTTATAAAAATTCTTTGATTTCTACACGGAAAATGATTAACATTAATAAAGTACCCACCTTCCGTAACAAATAATAACAAAGTCTCTCGAGCCCGCCGATTACTACTGAATTTCGTTTTTACCAACCTAATTTCGTAAATTCCAGTTAGCTACTTTAGTTTCTTAAATGTGTCATATATTTCTGAAAATTTCTAACAGCATACGTCGATATGTCGAAGAGAAATATTATTGGCATAAAATAATTTAGTAGTTGCATTTTCCAACCAATAGTTGAATTTTCAACTTAAAACTTTAAATTTTCGACAGAGAAGTTCATTTTTAGACAAGAGAGATCAATACTCAACCAAAAAAGATGACTTTGCTACCATAAAATGTCAATTTTTAATCGAAAAGGATGAATTTTTAATAAAACATTTGAATTTTTGACCAGTGAAGGTGACTATAAAAAAATAGTTGATTTTTAACGAAATAATAAATAAATAATAAAATTTAAAGACGCCAAGGATGATTGTGTGCGTTCGATGGTCGTGTTCGTAGCCTTCAAAAATCAACTGTCAAAAAAACTGGCTGAACTCAAGCGGTGGTTTTCTGCAATTTTCTTTTCTCCTCGCCGAACGTTTAGACAAATACCAGCACATGTGCCCAGTCTGTGTACTAATGCTAAATGAATGAAATTATACTTTAGCAGTAAGGTTGAGCCGTGCTACAGAACTTAAATGGATCAAGCTAACAAGACAATAATCACAATAATAAGTGCACATTAATATCTGCCATATTTCATACAAAATATTAGGATTTGAAAAAGCTAATCATTGTAAATTGCAAAAAAAAATAACTTTTGTTCAATAGCACCTTCATAACAATATAAATTTTTTCTTTCTTACTTTAACCTACTGAGCGTAATATTAAGTTAGTCAACAAATAAATTTTTGACCTGTTTAATTGAATGTAAAAGTCTTAAGACAAATAGAATGACTGAAATGTGAGAAGATTTTTCCTAACTTCGTTATTAAGTAACAATTTACTTCATTTGGGCTAAAATATCTGTATTTCGCTCGTTGTGCCTAGAAGAATTATGGCCATTTCTAAAAAATAACATAAAAATCATCTACGGATCTACCTAAGATCATGTACGGAGTAAACTTTGGGAAGTTCTGAAAGAATACGGAGTATATGGATGGCTCCTAAAAGCTATAAAAACAATATGTACGGGTAGCAAAGCAAATGTAAAGGTAAATGGAAAATTGAGGGACTGTTTCGACAAGGATGCGTTATATCTTCATGGCTATTTATATTATTTATGGACAAGTGTTTAAGAATAGCTCTTTGCGACGAAGAAGGTGTGGATTTCGCAATGGTAAGGGTACGTGGGTTAGCGTTCGCAGATGATAAGGTTGTGATTGCAGAGTCAATCAAAGACTTGCAAAGAATTTTGAATAAACTGAAGACAAGCATGCCGAACATAGGCCTCGAAATTAACATAAATAAAAAAAATCTATGGTTTTCGAGGGAGAGAGTGAGAAAACTATATGTAACATTGTTGATTCTTGCACATAATATCTGGAAAAACTCTGATGGACAAAGTGAGTAACAAGATAATTCTTAAAGAATGTGGTGCGGAAGAGACACTAGTTGACACATGGAAAAGAAATCGGTTAAGATGTTTTGGGCATGTTGAGAGTTGAAAGATGAGCGACTAACAAAACCAGTGTATCAAGGTAAAGTAAATGGCAGCGTGCCCAGAGGCAGACATCTAAAACATATTTAAACCACCTGCGAAAAAAGGACAACTTCTAAACAACCCTAAAGACAAAAAGGCACCTCTTAGTGATGCAGGAGTATATAAAACTCCTCGTTCTTGTGGCAAAGTCTATATTGGAGAAACCGGGAGAGCGGTGAGCCAACGTATAAAGGAAAATCAGAGTAAAGTCAGGCTAAAACATTTCACGCAATTAGCACTAGTTGAACATCATATCGAAACAGGACATAACATTTTATTTGATAAAACAACCGTCATCGCACAAACACACCATATTTTTCCAAGAAAATATAAAGAAGCAATCGAAATCTTAAAGCACCCTAATAACGTCAATAGGGACAACGGTTATAATACCAATCCGATTTGGCTTTCCGTCCTCCCGGATTAAAAAAAAAAGACTTGAATGGCCAATCAGGTGCATCCTGTCTCCATGGTGGGGCGCTCTAGCCAATCACAGGCATCGTAGAGAGTATACATAAGTACAGCATAACCTGATACCTCAGTTTCAGGTCAGCCCTGAAGAAGTGAACTACAATGTTCAGGAAACGTCGTAAAAATTCGTAGTTTTGTACACGATTGAAACCTGAAATATCTCTTTTAGCAAGACATAGAAACACGAGAGTCTGCATTAAAAAATACATGGACGCGAAAGAAGCTCGAGAAGTATGAAAGGACAGAAAAGTATGACCGCAAATAGTTAATAAAAAGAGTGTCAATAGAGTGAATGACGCCTGTAACAAAAGACCTTGGATACTAATGGGCTTAAGTAGGGAACCTCACAGGACGACTTTGTGAGTATCTTCACTTAAAGTTATTGCTGGAGATATTGATCAGCAACCTGGGACGGAGCAGTGTTGCACTACTACACTACTCCTTTTCACACCGAGTGATTCACGCCTACCCCGAAAGGGAAACTGCTTAATGGTGTAATAATAAAATATATTAGAAAAATTTTTAACCCATGCTAACCATATAATCATATGGAAATTTCTTCTTTTCTTAACAATTAAATTTAAAAATCTCTTCTTTTCTTCAAAAACAGCCGACCCATTATTTTCTTTATGATCTTAAAATGCCCGTGCAATGGTATATTGCTATCAACAATCAAAAAATCCCATTCACTAGAAACTTTAATTTAAACTTGGTTCAGATCCACAGTGTATGAATAAGGGTTTTTACTTTTGCGTACATTTGTTACAATTTTTTTCATTGTTGATCGTAAGGATGTCCTAATAAAATCCTAAAACTCTTTGATCTTCAAGTTTTGTGCAACATTTTTATTGACGAAAACAAAAAAATGTCATAATTTTTCAAGACGTTTATGTGGGCTACTGATTCCGGTGAATAAATACCTGAAAATATATTTTGGATAATTAGTTAAGAATAAAATAAGCCTAAAGAGAAGTCATTATATTGAACCCTCTGTGACTGAGAGTTTAGAAGTTATACATGTTTTAATTGCCGATATCGGTCTCTCTATAATTTCCTAGCTGCAAAGAATGTTTATTTTGGTCAAGACAATTTCGATCTAATTTTACTTATTAGTTTACACTTTTATGTACCAAAAGAATGCTCAAATTGTAACTTGAGTTGGTTTCAAATATATCTGATTAAATTAAATTAAATCTGGTTGAATCTGAAAAAGGAAATATTTTTCTAAAAAATTCACAGTTTTACATTTGTTTAAGAAAAGGAACAAAATACTGTAAAAAAAAGTTCATAATATCATTCTAAAGCTTGTCAGAAATGAAATGCTCTTTAGGTCTAAAAAAATATCTCTAAGGTGGTTACACATAGTTAGTCAAATTCACTTCAGTTCATTGAGAAAATTATTAAAAGTAGATATGATTTATTTTAATTATACCTGTCCGATATAATAATATATAATTATTTATTCAACTCGATAAAAATATTGAAATACGGTTTTCAATAAAAAATTTGGTATTCTCGAATTTCAAATTATTCACTTTTTTTAATATTAGGAAATGAAATCAAGGAAGGTGAATAAGCGTTTTTCCAGGCGTCTACGCATAAAATCAAATAATTTTGTGTGTTTAGCCTACTTTGAAGTTTTAACAAATTGCAATCTCACTGTTTTGGACGAAGTTAAATAAATAATAATATTTGTTCAAAAAATGGAAAGCTTTAATAATAAGTTGTACCCTTTGTCTTGGGTTTCATGCTGATTTTTTATGTTTATTTAAAAAAATATAATTTTTGATGTTTTCCATATTTTAAAGAATTTGTATTTGTTTTCTTGGTTTGAAGAAGCTTTCTGTTTTTATCTTTTACTCACATTATTGCTTACATATGAATTAAATTAAAATAAAAAAATAAAAAAGGCAAATATTTTTGCTTAGAAGCTCATTCCTTTAAATTGAAAGTTTTACCATCTTTTTTTGGCATGCGATCCATCTCGTAAACCTTAACTATTTGAACTCTTTTGAAAATTTATTTTTTGTCAGTAATTGATTTCTTCTGTTGAAACTCAAACTTTTTTATTGAAAAATCGTTTCTCTTTCTTCTAAATTAAGACTCATGGCTAAAAAATTAATTTCGAAATTTTTATTTTAAATTTCAAGTATTTTTTTTTAAGTTCGTTTTTTACATTTTCATCAGAGAATGTATTAGATTAGTGCAAAGTTTGACCCTCCCTCCCCCCAGTTTTTGTCCAATGTCCACGTTTGAAGACCACCTGCATCCGAAAAACTGGTCTTTACGAATGTGTCGTTCTTTATGTATGTATTTCTGTATGCATGTCTGTATGTATGCATGTCTGTCTGTATGTCTGTCAGCATGATAAATTTTAAAAAATTCATTCTATTAGATCGGTCTTTGGTACTCTTTCAGTGTCTTAAATTAAAGGCGAAGTTCGTAAGCCAGCCATTTTGGATAAAAAGTCAACAAGTGAGCACATTTTGAATATCTTTGAGGCCACTTTTTTCGAAATTCAAAATTTTCCCATAGGGATGTTTATATTATTCAAAATGTCAAAGAAGTTATCTCATTGACTTTTTTCATAAAATCAAAAATTACCAGAGTTTTAGCATTTACAAAATTAAAAAAAAACCATGAAATTAGCAATTTAAGACAAATAACGCACGATATGGAAAAAACTGAAGAGAACAAAAAATTTGCTTTTTAAAAGCCCTACCAGATTATCATAAAAACTGTTTAAATTTTTTTGCAAAATCAAAAATTCAAATTTTGACAGCATAAAAAATAATGGAAAATACAAAAATAACATTTTTCGGCTGACTATCCAAAATGCGGTAAAATATGAGTGGACAAAACTTGTACATTTGAAATAATCTAGAAATTTGTAGCTCTAGGCGGACTCAAACTTGCGAGCGAGCATCTTATAAAAAAATAATTATCAAAAAATTTGTAGTTCTTTATTTGGCGAACAAATCTACTATATAAAATTCAAGTTTGTACCGTTGAGGATCGATACCGTCCACATCCTGGCATAGACCGAATTGAAAATTCATACACGTCTAGATTAGGCATTGGAGATGGTTCCTACGGCAACCCAAATTGCTAATTGATAAAAGCTTTTGTTGATTAAATAATGCAAAATAGCGTTGACTGTATATCTATAGATATCAACTCAAGTGGCCTGTAATGGATGATGCTTATGCTAATCCGCAGTTTTTGACCAATCATCACCCAATTTGGCACACAGATTCTTTGGGCTCCCAAGCAGGTTTTAAGAGTATGTCGGGGCATACAAATGAGTAGGGCACGTGGGGGAAGGGGCAGCGGAGGATTTTGACCATTGGGCATCCAATTTTTCACTCATATTCTTTGGGCTCCCGGATAGGTCGTAACAATATTGGGGGATAATGAAATGGGAGAAGGGCATAATTTTTGAAATATACAAAATCAACTGGCCTAAAACGTATGAGGCTTGTGGAAATTCACGGTTTTTGACAATTAGCATCAAAATTTGCACACAGATTCTTTAGCTCCCGGTCGTAAAAATATTGGGGGACTATGAAGTGGGACGGGCACAGCTTTTGAAATATATAAAATCAAGTGCTCGGCAACTTATGATGCTTATAAAAATCCAGTTTTGACATTTGGCGACAAATTTTGCACACATATTCTTTTGGCTCCAAACCAGGTCGTAAAAGTGTGGTGGGTGCAAACTAGGGTCGGGGCCGATTGGGAGGGCGGGGGGCACAGATACAGTTTTTAAGCGATTGGCATTAAATTTTTTACACTTATTCTTGAGGCTCCCGGGCAGGTTTTTCAAATATATAAAACCAACTGGCCTCAAACGTATGATGATTATGAAAATTCACAGTTTTTAAAAACTGGCAAAACGGTTTTAATTTAAAATAAAAAACAGATGCCTTTTACAAAAAAGTCTAATTTATAACAAACATTAATTATATTGCTATAAACTATTCTGTAATCAATAAATGCATATAATTAAAACTTCTTTAAATTAAAATCTCTACTTTTTGTTCTCCAGGCTTCTTGAACTTGAAAGGAGACAAAAAATTTTATATTTCACCTAATATAGAAATTGCTAGTTCAAAAAAGTGAAAAAGTTCCATATCATCTCGCTTAAAATTTATTCGATGGGACTTTTGTTATTTATCAATAATTTCATTCAATGAATAGATTTCCAAATAATCCTAAAAGGCTGGAATATCCACGATTTTTTTTAATCATCAGAAAAAAAAAAATTTTTAATGACAAGAGTTTGATGTTAGAAAATAAAATTAGTTTTTAGTCATTTTTCAATATTTCTTCCTAAATTAAAAATTTGACTTTTATGCCTTTGTGAAATGAAGGCAGTATTCTACTTTGAACGCTTGAAAAAAAAGCTATTTTTGTGCATTTTTTTGGTAGTGTAATTAAATATAATAATGTAGTGCTTGTAGAGCATAATAAATATACTTCTTTAATCTATTTAAAAAATTTATTTATTTATTTTATACACTTTTTACGCTTGCAACCTGCAGCTAAAGTAAACTCGAAAAGAAGGAAGGTGTGCGGTGTTAATGAAATCTCGATAACTACTAAATTGATTCTTATTAAATTTTAAACACATATTTTGCACACTTATATCAACCCATGGAATTAAAATTATTCAAATATTTTAATTTAAACCAAATTTTTTTGGCCAATAACAGCGAAAAAAAGACGAATTATGTTTGTTTTTGTTTTATTCCGCCATTTTGTTATTTTCTGATGTATATTAAAATTATAGTTCCATGGGTTACTGCAGTTGTACTTAATCTAAAACTATCTGATTTTTCTGATTCTGGTCAATCGTTATCGAGATTTCATTAACACCGCACACCTTCCTACTTTTCGAGGAATTGAATTTAGCTGCAGGCTGCAAGCGTAAAAAGTGTATAAAATAAATAAATAATTTTTTTAAAATAGATTTAATAAGTTTATTTATTATGCTCTACAAGCACTTCATTAATATATTTAATTATACTACCAAAAAAATGCACAAAAAAATCTTTTTTTCAAGAGTTCAAAGTAGAATGCTGCCTTAATATTAGTCTTTGATACATCCAGAAAATGTGTTAAAGTTTAAAAAATAAATTATTTACTCATATCTTTTTAAAGCAAAAAGATTTGATTCTTGATCAAGTTAAATGTATTTTTAATTCCTAAATTTTTAATGGCTTAATCTAAATTAGGGCAATTTCACCAGTTACTAGTGAAACTCTACTAATGAAATTAGAAAAAAGTAATTAACTACATATTGGGAAACCTCAAACTTGTTTTATGAAAGTATATAAATTTATTCAGGGATTTATATAATAATATTAATTGAAAGAAGCTTTTTAAAAATTTGAAACGTGACGAATAGAAGTGTTTAATTAAAGATGATTGTGTAACATTCGCTTCTTCATTGAAACAAGATATTTCTTCATCTCGACCAACGAGACGTTTTTACAAGTTCCGCATTAGAAATAAAAGCAAAAGAATTTATATTAGAATTAAAAAATATCCGTTTTCCTAATTGTCGGAAAATGTCGACTTCCTTTCTAATTTTGAAAGAATCCTAGGAATATATATAAACGCTTTTCCTGTTATAAATTTTTTAGCACATTTATTATAAATTAATATCCAAACTCATTAGAATCTTAAAAAAATCCTTGTCCTTTTGGTTTTTAGTAAATGTTGATTTCCTTGCCTAAATCTTTAAGAGACGTTAAACCAACCATTAAAATAATTTCAAACATTTTCCCGCCAGAACATGTTTTCCACGCTAATGTTGAATCGATTTCGATTGTGCTATAATATAAAAATCAAAATTGAATTTCTGCACAAACGACGCAATTTCAGAAAAAAATAACAGACAAAAGCTGCTGATCCCACAAGGAGATGCCAATTTGTAATTATTAATTTGTTAATATTACAAAATAGGACAAATAGAAAAAAATTAATAGACAAAAGTTATTAGACGAAAACGACCGACAAATTTGTTAATAATAACTCTTCAGATAGGTTACGTAAATTCTCTTTTATTTGTAAAAAATAAGTTTAAAATAATAAAGAACAAAATTTTTGGAAAAAGGACACGGGAGACGAAAAAAAGCGAATACAATACATTCGATATAAAATTGTTAAATATAATGTAGATTAGTTCACATTTTAGTCAAAATCAAATGCAAAGCACGAGACACGTAATGAGGATGTGTTCATTAAATCCGAAGGAGTTTAAACCCCCTACCACCCTTAAACAAATTTTTGTCGCTGAATTTTATTTTATTCCTACGGTGGAGTTCATACAAAACTCAAATTCTGGTTCATTACCGTCTGGATTAGCATGTAAATCGGTGTATTAAAAAATGCTATTCATGTCAAAGTTATATTCTAAAAACTTCAAGCTTCCGAACGTTACATATATGTTAATGTTGGCGGTACTGGGTTATCCAAAGAGAATTCACAATCAACAAATTACAGTTGCCGATACTTTGACCTTTAATTAAAAAAGTTTTTAAAAATGTGAGCACGAAGAGTGTGATAAATATATTAGAAGAAACCTGCAAGCCGCGCGCGCAGCGCGCAATAAATCAATGATCGCCCGCCGGGCTGATTTTTTTACATTAATGGGATCGGAAATTAATTCACATTAATACGTGGAAAACATATTTTATCAGCGAAAGTTTTAAAATTTATTTGGAAGGTTTGTTTTAGCATCCCTTATATATTCTAGAAATGACGCGGACTCAGGCGAATTTAACAGTTTTTCCCTAATGAAACTTTCAATTACAAATTACGTCGTGAAAATAACTACTGTCTAAAAGACGAAAAAATAAAGCATATTTGCATAATTTTGAACCCAAGCGGAAGGGACATTCCTCCTTTCTTTCCTTTTGCATTGCTCTCGTGCAAGTTTACGCAGAAAAACAATTTCAAGGACGAATAGTGCGATGTAATTGCGTTGTAATTGATAAGCGATACGCGCTTAGGCTATGCACGAAGCGTTTATATAAATGCATGTTATTGAACTTTAAAAGCGAAATTGGATTTTTATTATCAAGATGCGTTTAATTGTCTGAATCGTTGATAAAAATGGATAATTCACAAACGCATGACAAGCTTTACTTTTATTTGAAAAACTGCATCCTAAGCTCCTCGGAAAAGGCTTCAGTTGAATGGCCAGACAAAAGAATCGATACCCAGCGTTATAATTTGGCACTGATCAACCAGTTTATGTCATGCACTCTAAAGCACCTTTTACGGAAATCTTCTTTTGTGCCAACACTTCTATCCTACCTCCAACGCTAAGCTTTTAAAAAAGTACTTGTATAACAAAATAGACTACCAGCGTTGCTGTTTCGTTTGATTTGCCAGTTTTAGTCAAGCAGTTTTAAACACCTTATAAGAAATGCAAATCTGGTTCTAACGCTCCGACTTTAACTTAAACACTATAAGCGTTTAAGTTGCAAATCTTCACGCGACTTGCCTTAGAAAATTAGACCAAGAAACTGTCATTTCTTGATATTTTCTTTGAACGTTTACGTGAAATGAGTTAGTTATACGATGGGCGGGCAGACTCCATGGAGCTCCCCTGGCGCTCAAGCTATGAATGTGCTATGAAGCTATGAATATGATGTGGTATGACAACCACAGACAGCATTCAAACTTCCTCAGGTTCCATGAATAGGACCCAAGGGTTTAATACCTAAGCCTAGGTAACGCCGGGTATATTACATGCAAAGATGTTCCATCATCTCTGCCGCATCTCTCTCTGTCTCACTCTGTCGTGAGGTTATACACCATTTTTTGCATAAGGTAGTTCAAGTGGTTATGCTCAGTGAGCATCGGAACCATCGTACTTACGTCTTTCTTTAGCAAACCCATGATTTCTCCGGCTCTGCCCATTTTGTACGTATAGCCCAGGATGGACTTAGCTTGTCGGCAAACATGGCAGCAAGACGCTATTCCCAGTACTGGTTCCGGTCGTATGTATTCACCTGCCGCACCACATCTTGCCAGCTGGTCCGGTTTCTCGTTTCCCTTGATCCCTGTGTATCCAGGGACCCATATGAGAGCCACTTTGTGTTTTTCTGCAATTCGGTTCAATGCCTTTTGGCATTCCCAAAACACTTCTGATGTTATATCTGGGCTTCCTACTGCAGTTAGTGTCTTAGCTGTCCGAACAGATTATAATCTGCCTTCCAGCAGCGTTCACTTCTAATAGTGTTTTAGCACAACGAAGGGCTGCAAGGACCTGAGCCTAAAAGATAGTAGCATGTCTCCCAACTGGAACTACCGCTTCCCTCCTCTTCGCAATATCATAAATTCCTGATCCTGAGCCTCCCTTTCCCCTGGAGCCATCCGTATACCATATTTTTCCTTAGAGGAGTGGGTTACTATTTCCTTTCCATGCATCCCTGCTTGAAATGCAGAGGTGAAAAGCCCTGGTGAAGATGGAACGTTTTATTATTCTGTCCTGACTCATCAAGAATGTGATGTCACTCGGGAGCCTAGTGTGTTTAGTCCCCCAAGCTCATCTGTTTACTCTCGCCAGTCGGCCCATCGCATGCGCCGATTTTTCAGTTATCGCAAAGTGTAAGGGTTCTTCACAGAACATGAAGCCTATCGCGGCTAGCGTTTGTAGTCGTCGCAGCGTGTCCTGTATCGTTTTAAGTTCTGTTCATGGCCACCAGACCACGGCCGCATGAAGAAGCCTCAGTTTAAGGATAGCGAAGTAGAGCCATGCAAGTATTTTAGGCCCTAATCCCCACGTCAATCCAAAAGCTCTCCTACAAATACAAAAAGTCATGACGAATTTCTTGCATTGGGTCTCCAGGGGCCTTGCCCAGTTCAGTTTGCTGTCTAGGGCTAGTCCCAGATGTTCAACCGAGTCTGAAACCATACTAGTCTTTTCCGGATTCACCGTAAGCACTTAGCTATCACACTAGAGCTCTACGGCGCAACGCCAACCTGGTAATGCCCATCAACGTTTCCAGATGAGCGCCCTTAACTAGAATTACATAGTCATCCGCATATTCCTGAGTATAATATCAGTCTTTATTTAACCTACGAAGGAGGCCATACACTACCATGCACCATAGGAGGGGCGATAGGAAACGCCCCTGTGGACTTCCCCGTGGCACTACTCCTTTAACGAGGCCTTCATGCCATCTACTTTCGAGTCTTCTTCGGCATAGCATGCTACCTATCCAGCCTACCAGCTGGTTTGGCACACCACACCTCAAAGACTCTCGACAGATGACCTCTGGAGGAGTATTACTGAAGGCACCCTCTATATCCAGAAGCGTATCCACAGCATACCCTTTTTGTTCCAACTGCTGCTCAAATTTTGCCAGAACAGAATAGACTGCCGTTTCTACCGAGCAGCCTGCCTGAAATCATGCTGCCCTCTGTGCAGCGGTGAGGCCAAAAGTACGTCATCCCTGATATATCTATCGACTAGCCTGTCCAACGTCTTTAGAATAAAACACGTTAGATTAATCAGTCTAAAATCGTTTGCAGCAGTGTAGCCCTTCTTCCCAGGTTTGGGAGTAAAGGAGCGATGTTAATCCAAAATATCTTCGTCAGTGGAGGAATGACAAGCTTCAGGCCTTTTTGTAAAAGCGCTGAGAAAATGCCATCCGCCTCTGGTGATTTAAAGGGGCAGAAGAACCCTACGGCCGATTCCACTTTCTTTTTTAGGATTCGCTGAAAACCCGGGAAGTGGACTTCCATCAGGTGGTTCAGCGTTGCTTCTTCGTCTTTGGCAAACTCGCTATTTTCGAGCCTTATCAGTCCGAGGCCAGCTTCCGGGTTTTTCGCTAGGATCTTGTGGAGCCTCCCTATTTCAGGGATATCTTTCGATTCCTCACAGAAGACCCGTCAGTCTTCCTGCGTATGCTTCCTTATATTTTTATTGTATTCACACTGGACCGTCTTATAGATGTCCTAGTCTGAATGCAATTCGGTTCTATTTGCCCTATTGCACAACGCTCTTGTCTTTTTGCGGAGTTCCTCAAGGTGCGTACTCTGCTCCTTTCCTAGACGTAAATGTGCTTGTAGGGAAATTGTTTTTATACAATGTATTCAGAGCTCTTCACAGAAAGTCCGCGGCGTGCTCTAACTTATCAATGCTGCCATTGTTTATGGGAAATCCCACTAACCTTCCTCTGAGTTCCTCTTTATATAAGTCCCAAAGTGTATTTCTGGGGTTTCTGAATTTTGAAACCGCTGGTTTTCCTAGGTTCAGCTGAAACAGGATAAACTTGTGGTCCGAGAGAGACTCCTCAACAGAGACTCTCCAGTTCACTGCCCTGCTTCTCAGCCGCTTCGAGCGTAGAGTCAGATCGAGAACCTCACTCCTGTTTTCAACTTGGAATATAGGAGTATCACCTCAATGCAGAATATTTATGTCAGTGCCCGCTAGGTATTCGATTGAATCTCTTCCTCTGTCATTGATGTTTTTGCTCCCCCACACCGTATGGTGAGAGTTCGCATCACAATCCAACAGAAGAGGAATTCTGTTCTCTTGGCAGTGCTGAATTAGAATCTCCACCTCTCTAAGAGGTGGCGAACCATCCGCATCGCCAGGGAAATAAGCCGAGGCAATTACAACCTCTAGTTTTTTTTCGATTCCGCCCCTGAGCCTCACCTTAATAACAGTGAGATCCCCGGAGAAGAGCTTAGCGACCAAAATCATATCCATACCCTTGACAGCCATGCATGCCCTTGACGATTTTTCGATCAGCTCCTTATAAATAGTGCCACACACTGACAAGCCGCTAATCTTTTCCCTGTATAACCAGGGTTCTCTTAATGCTTCAAGAAATAAATTATCTTTTTTTTATTGCCAACAACTTCTTATGTGTCCAAAAAAATGATATGTGCCAAAAACAGCAAATTCCATTGATCTCACATGTGCCTTAGGGTTTTTTAATAAAGGTTTATTTTCGGAATAAAATTCCCTTCGGTTATTAATTTTTAAATGCAAAGAAAATTCAACCAAGTAACTGTCAATTCTTGATATTTTCATAGAAAATGGACATTTTTCGTCCCTTGCAGTCTTTGAACGTTTACGTAAAATGAAAAAATTTTCGAGTTTTTTGTTGAATCACGAAGAAATGAACAAATTATGATTAGATTATATAGTAATTGTTGGTTAAATTTATTTTAGATTTTTGTACCTAAATCTGACTATCTGTCACTCCTCGCATATTTTACGATGGAAATGAAAATCATCAGTAGGGGCGATTTCTAAAAAGATTAGGTTTGCGTCTTTGATTAATATGAAATACAATCATTTTAGTAAGACAAAATTCTTTATTGTTATAGTGTACATTTCTATCGACCTTAGGTATAGGAATTAATAATAACATGCTCTTTAAAATGCTCATAAGCAAAATATTCTTCGTTGATATTTATATTCAACAAATCAAATTTTATTATACAAGTTTTTTCAAAAACCACCTCTCCAATTATTTTAATTTTAATTTTAAAGTGTTCCCAGGCTTACAGAAAATAATAATCGGTTATAAGAATGTTATCCAATATTTTCAATATCATTCTATGAAAATTTGGTGAATCTTTTAGCAATTTATTACAAAAATCGAGTTTAAAGAAAACCTCGTAATATTTACATTTTTACCTTTGTATATTTATGAGGTGATAAGCAACCAAATCTCGAGCAAAACATGTTTAAAAAATTAATCAGTATTTACCATATAATACATATTATGAAAATTCCTTCTGTTCTTAATCATAGGATACAAAAATCGGATTTTTTCAAAAAGCAGCTGACCCAATTATTTTGTTTATTTTTGAAAATGTTCGAAGGGTGCTATATAGGCATAAACAATAAAAAGTCATTTAATTAAATTTTACCTTTAAACTTGGTTCATGACTAAAGTGTATGACTGGGTTTTTTTGCTTAAATTTGTTACATTATATATGTAAAGTAAAATTAAACGGAAGAAGTCGGTTTGTCAGAAGAAATTGCTGGCAGATTTTTTTTTATAATTGTTTGTAAGGATACCCTAATAAAATTCCAAAACTCTTCGACCTTTAAGTTTTTTACAATTTCTCTTATTAAAAAAAAAAGAAAAAAAATCAAGAAATTTTTCAAGATGCTTATGCGGACTATTGATTTTAGTAAAGAAATGCATGAAAATGTAGGAAATATAATTAGTAAAGAATAAAATAAGCTTTAAGACGAGCTATTATTGAACCGTTTATTATTAAAAGCTTTAAATGTTATGAATTTTTGAATCACCGATATCGTTTTACCTATCACGCCCTGGATGCAACGAATGCTTATATTGGTAAAAGTATTCGAAACGCAAAATAAAAACATGAATATTATTTAATTTTTCAAAAATCTTATTTACCTGCAATTTTATTAGTGTTTTTTTTTAAATTTTTACATATTTTAAATCAAAGCTTACTAAGTGTATATAAATTCCTTTTTCTATAGCAGTTTGCCAAATATTAGACCTTCAAAATAACCCCAATTATCAAAAATATCTCAACTCTCAATAATGGGGTGGATAGCCGTATTTATTTACAAAGCATCCCCTTCTAACTGTAGACCACGTTCTAGGATCTCCTTTAAGTACCAATATATCACCATTTTTAGGGGTCGCGTACCGTCGCTTACCTGTTCCAGAAAGGAAAGTATAGTCATTAATTATTTGAACTTATAAACTAAATTATTACATTAGAATTACTAAATTTCGGTTCTTGCGTCTTAGATTGTATTTTATTAGTTTAAAATTACTACCTTCAGAATCCGGAACAATGTCAAAAAGCGCCCCTGAATTTTCGACTATTCCAACAGCAGTACCATTTCGGTACATTGTATCACCGGGTTGAACCCGGGGAATCAATAATGGACGTCGGTCTAGTGCGCTTAGCCGCTTGTTAATTTTCCATCTAGCGCGTTGCGGTACTCTTGAATCTTTAAGAAAAATAGAACCATTAAATAATTAAAATATAATTAAAATATTTAATTTAGAACTATTAAACTAAACGCTGTTCGAAGCCTACTAAAACTTTTTCAAGAAATTAAATTTTGTTTTAATTCAGAAAATTTTGTCATCAGTTTAAAAAAATTGTATACAAATTGCCTACGATTCCTCTGAATGTTTTTAAAATATTCGAATATTTAATGTAAATATACTGCAGTCCCGCAAAAATAGTTCCCGTTATAGAGGACAAGGTGGCCCAAGGGGACAAGAGATTGACGCTGCTAGTTCAGCGGATTGATTCCACAACTGCGCAGGAGTGTATGAAAAAAGTGAGCCGTATCCTCTGCGGTTAATCATGTTGTCTACTTCAATCAGATGCTAAAATGTCGCAGGCCATTCGCTTTAGTCCGTTTTCAGTCACTCAGTAATTTACGTTGTCCGCGTTACGAAAATGTCTAAAGAAAAGTAGAGGAAGCGTTTATCTTTCCAAGAAAAAAATCAGCTATTAGACGAAGTGAAGTCAGGTGCTTCAAAAATGTTTATTTTAAAAATATGTGCTATTTCGGGACGCATTTATAAGTCAGTGAAAGGTCGCGTATTTTTTTTTTGGACCCTGAAAAATGTTTGTGAACCGAGAAAAAGGTAGGAAATGACCAGAAATTTTTTTCTGATTAAACCACCACCCTGATATATTTACATGCATACTTAAAAATCAGTATTTTTATCAAGTTTGATGTTCGAGAACAAACACTTCCACGCTTATTATGCCACTATAAAAGCAACATACCAAAAATACAAAAACTATATATTTTTAAGACAAAGCTCCGACAGAAATTATTCACACAGCCCTGATTGTTTATGGTGCAGCAAGTTTAGAGATTGTACGAAGGAGATAAAGGTTACCCCAAAAACTGCTTCTATATCGAGACTGCAGTGTATCCTCAATTGTGTATCCCAATTTTTAATTTTTGTCTGATTCATTTTTATAGAAAAAACAGAACTTATTTTTATCTATGAATATTAATACAATCAGACTGAAAATAATAAAGTTTTATTTTTATCAACGAGACGGTATTCTGTGCAGTTACGAACCTGGCCCAACCGGAGGTATGAATGGATTTATCCCTCCGCAAAGTTCTTGTCCATAAGGTTCTTCTTTAAACCACCATATTAGATTACGATATTTTAACACGTACCGACTATTTTCTGGCATTTTATCATCATAATGAGGTGGTGGTTGATTCATTAATTCTGCAAGAAGAAATATATACTGTAAAAAAATTTCAGTTGAATAATTTGTCCAACAACCTCTAAAGTTATTGGCATGTGCGTATAAAATTTTGTCAACATATCTTTAAACAAATAGACTTCAAGCTGTAATAAAGTGTTGTTACATAGTTTAGCTTTTAATGAAAATCTTCATCTAAATATTAGAATAATAAACGGACAAGAAGAAAGTACTCAGCGCAAATTCTAAGAAAATTCCGGTTGGAAATTCCGTTGACGTTCCGTAGAAATTCCACTAACTTTCCGTCTGCTATTCGCAAGCTGCCATGGATTCTGTATAATGTTCCGTCATTCTACAATAACCTCATGTGCATTAGGTGTAAAAATACACCCTCCTAGAGAAATTTGAGATCTAAATGAACATTACCCGGACACAGCAATTTTTTATGACCCGTCATTATACAATAACCACCATGTGCACCAGGTGTAAAAACACATTTTGGTCAAGAAAGTTTAGTTCTCAATGAAAATTTTCCGCAAACAGCTCGTGTTCTTGAAAGTTGTTGTAAAATGACGGGTCAGGAGCACAATTAATTGGACGCTAGCAAAACATCATTTAAAACTTGACTTTATCGAAAAAGATATATTTTTTATACTTGGGGAATTTGAAGGACATTAAGTAATTACCAGTCAAGATAAAATTGTTTGTTTGTGACCAACATTCATTTAGAACTTAACTTTCTCGAGGAAGATGTATTTTTTAAACTTGGTGAACTTGGAGGTTATTGTATAGTGAAGGGTCATAAAAAATTGGTAGTCTGAGAAAATGTCCATTCAGAACTGAACTCCTTTGAGGAAGATGTATTTTTGACACCTGGAGCACTCGTAGGTTATTTTATGATGACGGTTCGTGTAAAAAATTGTTTGGTTTCCTCCAAGGTTCATTTAGAACTCAAATTCCTCAAAGGAAGATGTATTTTTTATATCCTGGGCACTCAGACGTTATTGTATAGTGACGGGTCATATAAAAATTGTTTGACTGCGAAAAATCATTATTTAGAACTCATCTTTCTTGAGGGAGATGTATTTCTCACATCTTGTGCACTTGCAGGTTATTTTATAATGACGAGTGCGCGATCCGGTGCACCCTGATTCTCCACTTATCATTGGTATGTATTTTGGCAGTTGGAACAATTCAAATTGTTAAAAAGTTCTCTCAGAATACCTGCTAAACTACCTGGTGCGCGAACTGGTGCACCCGGGTCGTCGACTCACAATTTTTAGTTCTTTTGGCTGTTGGAGCAATTTAAATTTTGAAAATGTTTTTTTAAAATACGTGCTAAGCTACCTAGTGCGCAACTCCGTGCATCCGGGTAGAGAACTTACCATTTAGAGACGTGTAGACTATGAGCAAAGCTAAGATTTCCGTTTTTAATGCAGGCTAATTTTCTCCGATACTTACATGTTTATAAAAATATTCATTTGTGTTTAGCGTCTCCTAAGCATGGGAGACGGAGAAGAGCAAGACGTGCACCATGCCACCATTCAGCCGTGACTCGTGCTTTAGCCAGATATTTCCAAGTGACTTGCCATACTTGAACCATACACACTTTTTTCACGCGGGTTCTTACAAACTTGCGCAAATTTCAATAAAAGAAAATATTTAGCCACCAATCCTTTCTAAGAAGTAAGGACAATTTATTATCACGTTCTACCGTGGGCAAAGCATAGCAGAGAGGCCATTGGTAATGCTTGACCCATTGTTCATAACCATGGGACGACCGTGGGTGAACATTGACTCAATTTTAAGCCACGCTTACACCACGTTTACCGCACGGTTGACCGACGCTCATCCCACGCTTATGCCATTGTTGAGCCATAGTTCACCCATTGAGCCTTTGCCACGGGGGAGAATATTACGTATTTACAAGGTACTGCTCTCAAAATGCAAAAAGAAGACTTGTTTGCACATGTAGTCCATTTCACTTTATCATTTTGTTATACAACTATTCAATAACTTTCGTGCGAGAGACGATTTTCCTATGGAAAACAAATTGAATTGAAATAAATTTGTGATTTTATATGAAAAATATTTGTTTCGATTTAGATTTAGGAGTTCTAGATGCAAACGTATACCGATGGACTGAATTTGTCGCTAACATATGTTACAATTTAACTTCACATCTATTTTTTCCGTCTCTCAATCTAAAAATCTTGTGGAAAATGAGAACATATAGCAGAGCAAAATGTTTATTTTTTATTTACACATTCAGTGAATATAACCTGACTAAGTGTATATAAATCCCTCCTTGTACAGGAAATAGATAGCGACCAACTATTTCCATAAATTCAATTATTCCAAATCTCAGAATGCCTTTAGGTACGTGATGTATTACGTACATATTCCTTTGGTGGCCCTAAATCCTATACCGTCTGCAGTGGGAATTCCGTTATCGTTAATAGATAAAAGTTTCGCCGATCAAATCGGCCTTTAACTTTCCCCCTGCACGGGGGACGGTATCTACCCATAGCTCACCTCTGTCAGGGAAACAGTTATGG